>CAKNXH010060262.1:147421-235719 GCA_932178445.1 Andricus quercusramuli
GAATTTCGGTCTGTCGTTTTACGAATGCTACCTGTGAATACTATTCTCTATGTTATTGAAAACGCCAGACCTTATACTCTTACTGCAAAATCCAACTTTTTTTATTGATAATTATCGAGTCTGGCAGTATGTTATCCCCAAGCTATCGGTCTGGCGATTGAATAATAATAAACTTGAAGCATCAATAATAGATACTAGAAGAAAATTGGCTCTTACACTATCACTGCAAATTTCGGATTTTTTCACCTGGCTCAGGTGTCCAAACGCCCCAGGCAGGGTGTCTGGCATTTACGGGTTTCGAAAGAAGGGTCATTTCCCAGACATATAAGCGAAAAACTAGGACTTATACTCTCACTTCACGAAAAACGTCAGCAGCTCTTGGACTATAAAGTTTCTTGCGCATTATGAGGTAACAAATTGCCATGTAATAGGGCCGCTCTCGAATATTTCGTTGATGTTAATTCAAAAAGTTTAATCTCGGGTGATGAACTCGGGGAATCAGGGATGGAATCTCATTTCAAAATTTCCATCAAGCCACACGAACAATGAAAATATTTGAAGAAAAGTAAGAAAGAAAAGTGAAACTCACTGATAGTTTTGTTGATCCAATCAGCGAGATCTTCTTGAAGGGGTATTAGCTGACGAGTTTGTGCCGAGTGAAGGCGTTCGTGATAGAAGTCAGTGTATTCTTCTTCGGATGACGGCCTTGGAATATCGACTCTATTGAAGAAAGAGACGGACGAGGGACCCCAGTTACTGCGATAGCGGGTGTGTTGAGAAGACGGGAATCGATTCGTGTACGACATCCTGTCGCTGTCGCTGCCCTTGCGAAGGAAATTCCTGCTGTTCGTCGATTTTGCTTCCTCCTTTGGTGTACCGGTCACACTCGGCGCACGTGATTCTTCTTCCAGATCGCTACGGAGTTCCGTCCTCGCCAAGCTAAGCGAACCCGACGATCGTGCGAGCCTGAAGAGACGAGAAAAGACATTTTTCATTTTTAAAACGATATTATATTCCAACAAAATTACTGTTATAATAATAATAATAATATAAAAATAATTTGTCTATATTATTGAAAGATCTTGACACCGCCACTATTCCAGGAGAAGAGACCCTCTCTAAATGCCTGCAGGGCACGTCTAAATCCCCGTCCGACCTCTCTAAAAGCCCGCCCAGTTTCCCTGAATACTCGCTACTTTTAAAATGCCTTAAGAATCTCCTCAAATGCACGCTAGCCTCCTAACTACCTTCCCGAAGTTCCCACTACCTTACAAACTGCCCAAAAAATCTCCCCAGATGTGCGCTAACTCAGTAATTTCCCTCACAACCTCCCCAAATGTCTGATACCTTCATAACTGATTATCTAACCTCCCCAAAGTCCCGATGCCACCCTAACTGCTCGCCAAATCTCCCTAAATTACCGATACCTTCCTAACTGAATAACCAACCTCCCCGAATTCCCGATAACCTCTAACTGTCCGTCCGACCTTCCTAACTACCTAACTAACTTCCCAAAATGCCCGCTACCTTAAAAACTGCTTAACCAAACCACCTACGTGCCTCTACCTTCCTAACTATCCGTCCAACCTCACCAAATTTCGGCTACCTTCCTAACTACCTACCCAAATTCTCCAAATTTCCGCTATATTCCCAGCTACCGGCCCAACTTTCCCAAATTTCCGCCACCTTCCTTACTAGCCGCCTGACTTTTCCAAATTCCCGCTATCTTCCCAGATGTTTTACAAACTTCCCAAAATCCCCGCAACCTTTATAAAAGCCCTCCCAATATTCCTGAATATCCGCTAGCTACCTTTCTAACTGCCTAGTCAACCTCACTATATGCACCCTACGGCCGTAACTGCCCGCCGGACCACCCTAGATACCCGCCATTTCCCTAAATGCTCAACTAACCTCCCTGAATGGCCACCTAATCTTCCATAATGCTTAAAAACTCTCTAAAAGTCTAACGAACCTCCTCATATTCCCCCTACTACCCTCACTGCCCGTCCAAACTTCCAAAATGCCTGCTACCTTTCCTAATGCCCAAACAGCCTCCCGAAACAAGCAATAAATTACTGCTAGTTTCATAACTACATAGCCAACCTCCCCAAATTCCCGCTGTTACGCCGTAACACCTTTGTCGTGTCAATTTATCCACGTTGTGTCTGAATCTCTACGCGCGAAATTATAAATCGAAATTTTCTAGAAGGAAAAAGGGAAGGGCGCGAAGGGAGAAAGAGAGAATGAGTTTATACGAGCGGGCGAGCGGCGTTGACTAGTTGTGCACTCAGTCGTGTTCGAACTATCGATCTATCATGGTCCGTGTGGAGCTCCGTCGCGTCCGATCGCCTATCAGGCAAATATCTCCAACGGTCCACTGATTCCAACCAAGCGAATCAGGATGTTATCCTAGCTCCACCAATCCCTTTCGAAGGGAATCAGGATATTCTTAAATGAAGCCGAATCAAAACTCGCGTCACGAGTGTGCGACGCCAACGCCGGTTCACCGCGACCACGTGGTCGCTTTCTAATTTTCAGTCGTTTCCGTAATTTCTATTTGTGTTTTAGTGAATCATGTCATGTGATCACGTTCTGTCAAATTTAAATTGAATAAATCTGGGTTTTTTTGTGCGGTTACGGCTTTTCTCATAAAATAGAGTTTCATTTCGCATTCCTTGCATTAAAAATTTTAGATCTAATCTTTGTTCACTTTCTCTTTAAAATCTTTTCGGGATCAGGATTTTGTGCAGTGAGTTCTAGTGCAATCATCAAAACTGAATTGCTGAGCCACCTTAGGCTAGGCAATTCCAAACGAAACATGGTGCCTCCTGTGAGGTCTGGGTAAATTCGTTCCTCGCATAAAAATTTCGAGAAATTTGTTGGCGTCTCACGCGCGCGGGTACCGACGTGCTTCGTTCCGTTGAACACGTTCCGCATTCAAACAAAGGCGCTGCGCGCGCATCTCAACTCCGCCGGTGAGCGGAAAATCTGCCGTCGCTCCCACAAAGGATCCCTCGCTCAGTCAGCCGCTGCTGCACAGGAGTTTTGGAAAGGTATAAAAGATAAGTACTTTTTTCATTTATATAGGTGATGCGTGTATTTGTAATGTACAGTTTAGTCAGGAGGTTATGGCTGGTTGCCGCCAAATTTCCTTCTCACATTTTGAATTGAAATGGTTCGTGATTTGAATTTCTGTGGGCAGGCTCGCAAGTAAATTCAGTGAATTAAATGGATTAAAATTGTATTGATTTTAATAACATTTTTTCTTCTCATTCATTTTCGCGATTAAATTCAGTGAATTAAATGGACTAAAATGTTATCAATTTCAATTGCATTTTTCCTCATTCGTTCGCGCGTTTAAATTCAGTGAATGAAATAGATTAAATTTTTATCAATTTTAGTTACATTTTTTCTTCATTTGTTCTCGCGATTGAATGCAATGGATTAAATGGAACGAAATTTTATCAATTTTAATCACATTTTGCCTCATTCGTTCTCGTGACTTAAATAACTGAATCAAAGTTCATGATCGGTAGTCTCATTCTTAGTGGAAAAAAGGGTGGGGTACTAATCGTTATGCTGCTATAGGAAAACATCGATAGATTTCCGTTTCGACCATCCGAGGCAACCCTTGTAGGATAATTTGAAATTAACAATTAAAATGGCATCCGAAAATCAACAAAAACGCGTCGCGTACATAGTTCAAAAGGGGGTTTCTCTAGACAGTTCAATCGCGAAATTGAGCACCTATCTCAAGGAGTCAAAATGCGATCCGATAAACGCGCAGTTGCGTTTGAAATGTATTGCGGCTCGGTTCACGGTATATGAAATATACAACGATGAACTAACCAATTTAGATCCGAGAAATCCTCGTCTCGACGCATTCCTCGAGATCGAATCCGAATATTACGAAATCGCGACCGTGGTCACAAAATTACAAACAGCGACCCCACTTGATAATTCAACATTGTACAATAGCAATATTACAAAAACTGAAAAACAAGATAGGCCAAAATCACCGGAAATTAAAATTCCTACTTTTAACGGGAATCATGATAAATGGGTTTTATGGGAGCATAGCTTCGAAGCATTGGTTCATTCGCTTTCTGATCTCAGTGATTACATCAAACACACGCAATTGGCTGGTGCTCTTTCCGGGTCAGCATCGGACAAAATCCTAGCTTTTTCTCCTAGCAAAGAAAACTAGGCCAAGGCATGGAAATCTTTGTGTGAGGCTTGTGACCAGAAACGCATAATAGTTGCGAAACATCTCGACGCGATTCTTAATCTTCCGTTTCTCTCTAGGGCAAATCCCGACGATCTGAAATTTTGGCCAAAATTCAAAAAGTCTATGGATTTGGCTAAAAATAGACACTCGGGGGACTTGGGGTCGCTGATTACGAATATGCAGTCCAAAATTCAAAATGGCGAACTCAATATGGCAGCGAAGATTTTGAAAAATATATGGAATCGAATGAAAATATTTACTCGGGGGTTCTTGGAGTCGCTGATTACGAATATGCAGTCCAAAATTTGAAATTCAAAATAGCGGACTCAATATGGCGGCCAAAATTCTGAAAAATATATGGAATCGAATGAAAATATTTACTCGGGGGTTCTTGGGGTCGCTCATTACGTGTAAGTAGTCAAAAATTCAAAATTCAAAATGGCAGACTGAATATGGCGGCGAAGATTTTGAAAAATATATGGAAGCGACGAAAAATAGTTACTCGGGGGGGTTTTGGGGTCGCTGATTACTAATATGCAGTGAAAAATTCAAAATTCAAAATGGCGGACTCAATATGGCAGCGAAGATTTTGAAAAATATATAGAATCGACTGAAAATATTTACTCGGGGTTTTTTTGGGGTCGCTGATTATGTATTAGCAGTCAAAAATTCAAAATTCAAAATGGCATACTCAATGTGGCGACGAAGTCTTTGAAACATATATGGAACCGACCAAAAATAGTTATTCGGGGGGTTTTAGGGTCGCTGATTACCAATATGCAGTGAAAAATTAAAAATTCGAAATAGCGGACTCAATATGGCGGCGAAGATTTTGAAAAATATATGGAATTGGCTGAAAAATAGTTGCTTGCCGTTGTTGGGAGTCGTTGATTACGAATATATGCAGTCACAAATTCAAAATTCAAAATGGCAGACTCAATATAGCGGCAGAGATTTCAGAGTGTTGCTGGATTTAGCTAAAGTGGTTACTCGGGGGTTTTATGGGGTCGCTGATTATGAATATGTAGTCACAAAAATCAAAATTCAAACCCTTACAAAATTTGGTTCTGGATTATTATTGTAAGTCCCCATGTCTCTCACAAAATGGTGCTGAATTCATTATTATTAATAATATTAGGTACCTTAGGATAAATAAATAAAATAAATAAATAAAATAAATAAATAAAATATAATATAAAAAATAAATGATAAAAATAAAAATAAAATGAATAAATACTTTACAATAATTAAGATGATTGTTTATCTGTAAAAATATTAGAATTGTTCAGATTTTCTTTATATTGGGTGAAAGAGTGAATTGAAGGTTTGCATAGGTTCAGGAAAGAAGCTCGCGCGCTCAGCTGCTTCAATCAAATTTTTTCTTTTGCAAGTGAAAACGGGCAAAATGGGGCACATTAGGCTCAAAGTATACATCATAATGAATCAAATGGTACCTCATTTTTCTCATTTGGGTGTAAAGTTTCGGAGTGGAGGGAATCGAAAGCTCGCACTTGTGAAAAGTATCAATTGACGACTAGGTGCATTATGCATAATATATACTCCACCTTACATCATGTAATACACATGTAATATATAGTCCACCCCCGCAGAGCCCCGCATGCGGGGGTAAGGTCTGTGTTCTCTAGAAGGCGACCTGGTATCCTAGAGATACCGTTTGGAACACCACACCCCTGGTGTCACCCAGCCTTCGGCACGGTGGATTAACGCCTTGGCTTGGAGGTTTTTCCTTCGGAACCATCCCTGGACCCTTGCCTGCCACTGCTTATTGAGTATTGTAACCGTATTCAGCAGGAACCCTCGGTCCTGGAACATGTACGTCATCTACTTCTGCTCCTTCTGTCCTAGAAGGTAAGCAAGATGTGACAGGGTAAATATGACTTACCTGTCGCTTCACATTGAATTGCCATGTTTACGGGATTTTGAGCCGATGGCCGCGTGGCCACGCTAAATGTGTAGCTTCCGGTTTGGAATCCGAGCTAGTGTGCGCGTTTTATATTACTATAAAATGATTGTTGAATTGTAATGCATAGTTTTCCCCTCTTGTTCAATGAATAAATGTCGATTGGATTCACGATTTACAGAAAGTTGGGCCGTTGTGATCCTTAAGAACCACCCCTGAGGTTCCCTGTTCCTTCCTTTAGCTTCTTTTTTGTTTGGCTTTCAGGTTTCACTAAAATTTCGTAGTTTAATTTAAAATTCTGCCTGGTCACAATTACTTTTCCTTCATCTCACATACGGGCCTGGCTGGCGCCCAGATATATTTTTGTTATTTCAGATTTTGTAAAAATAAACCATATGCGTATACCTACCTATATACGTATACGGATACGTATCTGCGTGTGTATACAGAACTGAGTATCTGCCATTGGCGGGTGGAAGAAACCATCCCTCGCAATGGCGCCCAACAGTTTGAGGGATTCCGCATTCTGAACAAATGCGGACAACGGCCTTTTTATTCTTTTTTAGTTTTTTTAGGACTTGCGCACTGACTCGACTACAAAATTTTGTTTTTCAGGTTGCAATTTTCTTTTTAGGTGTTTTCGGCCCAACCACATTCCACCCCTTGACATGGCCTTCCGGATTTTGAGTGGGGGGGGGGTGAACACTTAATTAATTCAATTAAATTGATTATTCTAAATTCAATCAATTAATTGGATTGATTAATTTAATTAATTAATATTTCGAATTGAATTATTTAATTTCATTGTATCGAAAATCGAGATATAAGTTGGGATTTTGATTGAGATTCTAATCAATATTAATTTCTTTTTGCTATTCAATTGAAGTTGAATCGAATTTGGCTCGAACTTGATTTGGTAATTGAATTAAAAATCGAGAATTGAATCAAATTCAAGTCGATTAATTGGATTTGAGTTGAAATTTGCAACAAAAATTTTAATTAGATGTAATTTGAATGGGAATTGGGAATTAAATTGAATATTCAATTTGAATATCGAAAAACTAAATGGAACCTGAAGATTTTAATGAATAACAACGGTACTTCCGAAATTCGCGCGTGATTCTCGGGCAGTTTCATGAATTGTTGAGAAAAATTTCGATTTCTGAGACATGTACCCCTACCCCTTGGGCTGCTTCGAGCGCCCGGTTGTGACATTTGTACTTATTTGAATGCGGCTGCTTCTAGCGCCCTGGAGCTCATTCGTGCTCAATTTCACGTAGAGCGAAAACGATCACGGTGGTATGTGTTGATTTGGCTGATGTTTTTTTTTTACTAGCGCTTTTACTGATCCATGCACTGATTTATTGCGATTATTGTAATTTATTGTGACCTGCATTGAATTCCTGACCTCTCTGATTCATATATTGGTTCATCATTTATTCTACTAGATGCCGACTACCCACCAAATTACTGCAACCGTCCGATGATTTATTTGCCGCGCATATCCTCGCTGATATAATGAATTTAAACATTTATATGAAATATCGTTGCCACTAATGATTTACTTGCTATTGATTTATTCAGGGATCATCTGGTTTTCTGGAATCATAGACCTATCGGAGTGAAATCGAATAGTTAGATCGATCCTCGACTTCGTCCGTCATTCGCTGTTGCCGGTTTCGAGTTTTTTTTTTTTTTTTTAAGTAACCGATAAATTTGAAAATGGGATTTTTGGACTCGGTAGCTGACTTATGCACCTTTCGGGAATTCAAACATCTAATCAATGATCTCAACGACGAGCAACTTTCGGAGGCCTTGTAAGCCCTTCAGCTGGAGATTCCCGGTACACGTAGGGAAAGATGTTCGCGTTTAAGGAAGGGGGTTAAATTACATAAAGGGATGTCATCACACGCATCGGACGTCACCTCGATAACTACCGACGCGACCGATCAGGACTAGTTTGATTTATCTTCCGATGGTCCATTGGCTTCGGCGGTCATCACGAGTCCGGTGACATTAACGGTGGAAAGCATCGTCATGGCCACGAGTACTACCACTTCGGCTACAGGTGTAGTGAACTCACGGAACCCTCTAGAAATCGCGACGACTACGCAATCTACCGTTACGGTCATGACGCCCCGCGAAAAGGTAGCGACTCTGCCCACTCGTGTTAGCCCCGGGAATGTAGGACTGTCCTTTAACTATGCGAACTTTTATGGTTTACCGGGCTCATTCCCGTTCACTGATCGCCCTGCCCTCCCGATAAGAGTCGATTTTCCGATTCCTAATGCCTTTAGGTTCCCGGAAGATATCGGAAGGAGTACGCCAAATTTACCGAGTGTTCCACGGGACACTCTCACGGCAAATACACGCCGGGATAGCTTCTATCTACCCGGAACCACCCATTTTAGTTCCCTGAACCTACCCGGCGTTCCACAACACAGTCTGACGGAAAATTACTGCCGAGACACCCCGAATTTGCCAAGCGCAACTCGGTATAGTTCCTTAAACGTAACAGGTGCTCCTCATAGCACCTTGAACTCTCTTGCAACCCAGTCCAATCTGAACTCGCTTCATCGCCCGGGGTCTCAGTCACACAGACGGAGCGCCGTAGGGTCCGAACCTGTACTATTCCAAATTTCACACCCCAAAGAAATAATTTCACCGAAACAATCAGAATTGAAGACTCTACGGATTCCGAAAATGTAGAAGGTCGCGCTAGAGAAATAGGCCACTTAGGTTCCGAGAGATTAAAATCAATTAACAGAACAAGACTCAACGGATCGGTACGTCTGGAAGGCGAGCCCCCCTTCTATCGTCGGAGTGGACAGACCAACGCAGGTTTCCGAGATTCGATGGGCCTTGGACTCCCAAGTGGGCGAAGGTTGGAACTAGATGAGGAGTTTAACCGTGAGAGTGCCGGTTACGACAGACTAGGTCGCGCTACCCCTTCACCTCGCCGTAACAATAGCACGAGGGATTTGGGTAAAATTGTATTAAATTGGAAGATTACCTTCGACGGCAGTTGTAAGACCAGTGCCAAGGATTTTCTCATGCGCGTTGAGGACCGAACCAGGCTTACCAAAGTCTCCGGCGAAGAGCTTTTGTTGGCCATGCCAGTATTACTGGAGGGAATCGGGTTTGAATGGTTCAAAAACCACGAGCTTAGGTTCGCGAATCGGGAGCAATCTGAAAGAGCTTTTAGATATCGATTTGGCGATGATGACATGGAGAGGCGCGTTAGAGAGCAGATTTATGCTAGGACACAAGGGAAGAACGAACGCATAGACGATTACCTGACCAACCTAGAAGGCCTAATCAGTCTGTTAAAGAACGAGATGCCGACGGTGGAGCAACTGAATTGGGCTCATAGGGGACTCAGGCCGGAATTTCACCAGGTAATTCGTCGCTCTCATTACCGAACTTTCGACGAACTATCGCGACTCTGACGAGGGTGGGCGAAGGAATGGCCGGCTATTAAAGAATACAAACCGCCTCCTAACCCCAAGAATTCATTCCTGCAAGAGTTTGCGTACCGCGACCTTATGGCACAGAAACCTTCAATGAATAGTTCCTCGGACATTGTCGAGCAAGATTCTGTCTCATCTGTTAAAACAACAGAAATTGCTCCCGAAACTAAAAACAAGCCTCCCAACAGTAAAGATAGGAACGGTAGGAAAGGCGGTAGCGGCGGTAACGGTACAGGCAATGAGACGCAGAATAATGGGGCACAATTGGGATGGAAGCAGCAGAGCTCGACTACGCCCGCTGCTGCCACCCCACAAATAAATTCCCGAGAAAACATTTCCGGCTCTTCGGGCGAGGTCACTTGTTTTAGGTGTAAGCAGGTGGGCCACTACCAAAGAGGCTGCGCTCAGCCGCGTAAATTGATTTGTTTCGCATGTAAGAAGGAGGGCTTCACCCTTAAGACTTGCCCGGATTGCTCGGGAAACGCAGAACAGAAGCAGTATGACCGGTCCCTGCTGCCTCTCAAAGTAAAGAGACCGTCAAAATTATACCAGACGTCTCTGACCCCGTAATAACTTCCGTTTTAGCCACAAATTACCTTATAGAGTTCAAGGGAGCTCGGGAACCAACCGATGATTTTGTTCGGCAGACCACGTATTTTGATAAACCTCCAACTTCGTTCCTTGTTGAAGCTCTTTTGCATGGGGAGGATGGCGGTTCGCCGCGTTCTGTGGGTACCTTTTCTGATTCGAAACAGGAAGCGGCGAACAGCGTTGTTAGAGGCTTTAAGCTGCAACGTAAAGCATCCGACCTTGATATAATAGTGACCGATGAAGGGCATATACAAAATTTTCCCGAACTTGATCAGATCGCTGGGATATTCAACTAGGACACTCAATTGGGGGTGATCTAGTCCCAAAGATTCTGGACACCCTGGGCAAAGATTTAGACAGTTCTAGAAAATCTTCTATGATTTTAGCAAACGGTTCCAAAGACGAGATTTTAGGCGTGGTTGAGTTACCCTTGACTATCGACGGGATTACTAAGGTATGCGAAGTCAGGGTAGCCACCAATTTGGATACCAAGTTTGTCTTAGGCCTAGACGCGCAATCGGATTTTGATATTATTTTTTCGGTGCGTTCTAAGGAATTAATTAAAAGAAAGATAGTCCCAAAAAGGGAGGGGCAATTAAACGCTACACACTTGGTAAATCATCACATGGACATTCAGGGCCACGCACCTATTAGGGAAAGGTACCGTATAGTTTCTCCTAAGGTGCAGGAGGCCATGTACGCGGAAGTAGATAGAATACTTGCCGAGGGTGTGATTAAGGAGTCCTCTAGCGAATGGTCGGCCCCTATAGTGATGGCTAAGAAAGGCGACGGGGGTTACCGGCTTTGTTTGGATTTTAGGAGGCTAAACGCCATCTCTAAGAGGGACGCCTACCCCCTCCCATATATGTCGGACATACTAAGACAACTCCGAGCTGCTAGATTCATCTCAAGATTGATCTTAGTGCAGCCTTCAACCAGATCCCTCTGGACGAGCCTTGCCAGGAATATACGGCATTTGTGGTTCCTGGCAGGGGGCTCTTTCAGTTTGCTCGGATGCCATTCGGACTGACGGGGGCTCCGGCCTAATTTCAGAGAATAATCAACCCCTTCAACCTTCAAACAGACGCCAGCGCCACTGGTCTGGGCATGGTGTTGACTCAGGTCCAGGATGGCCAGAAGTAAGTAATCGCCTTCGCGAGTCGCACCTTGTCCGCTGTCGAGCGCAATTATACAGTTACCGAGCGTGAGTGCCTCGCGGTCGTTTTCGGGATTGGGAAGTTCCGAGAGTACCTGGAGGGTTTCCATTTTAAGGTGATCACGGACCGCAGTAGTTTGAAGTGGTTGCGGAACTTGAAAAACCCTACTGGTAGACTCGCAAGATGGTCTCTCGAACTTCTTGAGTACGACTTCGAGATAATTCACCGCAAGGGAACCTTGCATCGCGTACCGGATGCCTTGTCCAGGATGTCCGAGAAAGACGAGATACTGATTTCGTCAGCTACAGAGCAGGTCGACATTCGGTTTGAGGATTCAACTGATCCATGGTACAGTAAGCGACTGCAGTTAGTAGAGGAGAGACCTGCGTTGTTCTATGATTGGAAGGTCGAAAATGGGTCAGCGCGTCGTCGAACGACCCTGGGCAGTGGTAGCCGCCGATGTCATGGGCTACTTTCCCCGAAGTACTTCCTGGTATAGGTACATCCTTGTTTTTCAGGACCTCATTGGAATCATCCACCCCACAAATTCGGTTTACCACTCACAGGCCAACTCTACCAAACGCGTCAACCGCATTTTGAAGACAATGATTGTGGCTTTCCCTCACAATAATCATAAGGAGTGGGATGCGCACCTTCCCGAGTTTCGATTCGCGTATAAAACAGCCCCCCACAGCACGCTGAAAGTCTCACCAGCTTTCTTAACTTCGGACGTAACCCCCTTCCCTACCGGTCTTTGAGAAGTGATCTCGAGAGGGGATGTCAACGCGCTAGTCCAGATCCCGAGAAATGGTTAGAACGCATCAAGCGACTGAAGCACATAATGGACCTGATCTGCCGAAATCTGGAGCGCGCGTATGTATCCCAGGCAAAATATTACGATGAGCGTGAGCGTGCTCGTTCCTTTCGGGTGGGTGACCTTGTCTTAAAACGTCGGCGCGTCCTATCTAAGAAGGAAGACCACCTCGCAGCTAAATTATGCGATAAATTTGACGGGTCTTATACAATTAAGCGCAGGTTGTCTCCCGTCGTATACATTTTGATGACCGAGAAAGGAGAATACGCGGGTAAAGAGCACATTCGGCACCTCAAGCCTTATGTACAGGATTTGCCTCATGTGACCGATGTCGAGTAAGTAAGCATTAGTGATAGGATCTAACCGCTTGATTTGAGATTGCTGAGACCTACCAACATTCATCTAGGACGGGTCGACAAACCCGAGAGAAAGGTCCAGGAGCATCGACGAATACTCCAACATGTAGCCAGCCCGACAGACCGACCAGGACATCCGACTCCGGATGCTCGAAGGGAATTAAATGGATTACCCAGGTGATACGTGCATTCAGTATAGGATTCGGCCACGACGGCTAAACTAAACCGAGAACAGGAGACAGAAGCATCCACACAGGCTTCAAGAAGCAACCAAACTGACGGATTAACAAGGACATCTAGACCCGGACGCCCGAAAGAGATTAAATGGGTCAGAAGAGAAGGTTGTCGGACTCCATCACCACCTGTGCCACCACCCAGCAATAGAGAGATGCTTTCCGAGGTCCAGTGGTCTCGCGTAATAGCGTACGAAAACCTCACTCGTCAAGGATGGTTGATAATGGGAGCGCCTAAGCCCCGCGCTTACCGAGGTCCAACTTACAAGACCTGTTGGGCCTGTAAGCTTCCGGGCCATTTCAGAGGACAGTGTCCCGAGCCTACCGGCTCCGGCCCCATCCGTCTTGGCTGTGGCGAACCGGGTCACAAAAAACCCTCCTGCCCGAATTGTGGCGATTTGTACGCCTCTGACATGGTCCTCGCCGGGAAATGGGGGCGCCGACCAGGCCAGAAACTCTACCGGGAAGGGCCGGAGCTAGAAGAGCAGCTTGTCAAGATCCACCAGGCCTGTCGCCGAAATGGGCTTCCCCTTTCCGCCAGATAGAACTTCCGAGCCGTGCACGGAATCGATTTCCTCTTTGCCTTGGGTGTGACAAGTTCCTTTTTTTTTGGGTTGTTCGGTTTCGGTTTATTTTTTTTTTTTTAGATACGCACACGATTCTATTTTCATTTTTGTAATTAGATTTGACTTAGTATTTTGCGTCATCGACACCACGCAATCATTCTTCCTTTCCGAGTTGCGCACACGATTGCATTTTTTTTTCTTCCTCTTCTCTTTTACTTCTCTCCCCTGTTGACAAAGGGGATGTGACGATAATTTATAAAAAGGCGTATGCTACCAAGGAAAATGTTGTTCATCACTTTTATTAGGCAAAATACGAAGAGTATATCTGTTTCTGACGCCTGTTAAATTTGATAATATCTTTTTTCTTTTTTTTTTTTTTTTTTTTTTTTTTAGATGCTAATTCGGGAAATCCTTTCAAGATATGAATCGATACGTACGTGTGGGAACGTTTGGCTGGTCCGTCTAAAACCATATTGCTCGTTAATGTATTATTAAATCGTGATATCAAGCGTATCATAAACCATTATTCCATCGATCAAAAAGTTATTTGTGATACAAGTGCGTGAAATAGGTGATTGTGTGCGAGTGTGAATTTTGCAGCATAAGCCGGAGGCTCGAAGCATGAGTCGGTGGTTAGCGCACGAGCGAAGCGAGTGCGAAAACGTAGACGAGTGCTTCGAACCGCAGGCGAATGATGCAATCATACGAGTTATCAATCACCTATGCGCACATGTATCACACGCTATTTTTTGCAACGCCCGTCCAAAAAAGTTGTCAGGAGATAGTAACGAAGAATACTAATTTTATATTGCACCAGTTCCCGTTAGATCACTGAAGTTAAGCAGTGTTGGGCGCGGTTAGTACTTGGATGGGTGACCGTTCGGGGAATACTGCGTGTTTTGTGGAAAAAAAATTTCGAAAAAAGAAATTTTGTGAAAAAATATGTTGAAAAAATTTTGTTGGCAAATAATTATTGACAAAAATGTTGGCGTTTATGCTTCTTTGCCCCCCCCCCCCGCCCGGGGCGGGGCTACGAAACTCTAAAAACAAAACTTCAATCATTTAAACATTTGTTCAAGTTAAATGTAAATTTATTTCAAGAAGATACCAACACCAGTGTATAAAGTTACCTATGCCAGTGTCTAAAGTACCTCATCTCGAATGTGCGCATGCGCATCTTTTTCACCAGTGTCTAAAGTAAGCCATCTTCAAACTGCGCATGCGCGAAAATTTTTTCACGCACAGTCTGCTCAAATAAGGTACTTTAGGCACCATCTACATGCATGCAAACGTCAACTTTTGAGGTGGATGTTGCAAAAAAAATTTTCTTTCGTTGTTGCAAAGGGTGTTCCGAACTCACAGTCATAAGGTTTTGCGCACAAGTCTGCGATAGTCTATTAGCTTCTTAAATAGCGATGAATCGTTCCACGTTGTTTGTATCTTCAATCGATAATAAAGATTTTTTTTTATTAATGAAACAAGCTTCTCAACATCTTATTTAATCTACCCTTAATTTAAAATAAAAAAATAAAAGAAAAACGGACATGAGACCTGTGGGCGAAGAAGACCCGTGTTCCAGAAAAATGAAGGTAATTGATTCACAAAGTTTTTTTTTGTGTTGAGTATCTGGTGCAGAACTATCTCGGGTCATTCGTACGTCCCACCCTCAGCCCAAAATCCGCTAACCAGCACACGCTTCGCGAAATTACCCTGTCCCGCCTTCTAATTAGTCTTATTATTTTGTTTTTAAAATTTTTGGTTACGGCTTATGATTTTCTGCTAATTGATTTTGCTGACCAATATTATTTTCCTTTTGGCTTATGATTTTTGTTTTTCTATTGCTTATTTTGCTATTTGAGAATTGAGGAGCGCTTTTGGAGGGGTCACGCGAGGCTCTTGGTCCCGTGAGAGACCGTAAGGTTCGTCGCCGCTTGCCGAGTTATCGAAGGAGAACCTCGGGCTCCCGTTTAAACAGGGGGGTGTTGTGACACGGTAAATATGACCTACCTGTCACTTCACATTGAATTGCCGAATAATGGGGGCTCAAAAATAGATTTTTCTTATTAACTTAGATTATTCACCGACCGAATGCGAAAGTCCTTGGCCAAGAGCGTTCTTCAAGAATCGTCACATTACGAAATCTGTATATTAATCGCGAGAAAATTGTATGTTTCCATGCGACGTAACCATCTGTCAAATTGAGTCCAACATCAACAATACCCTGGTAGTCAGAGGGCGGTCGTCGAATAAGAAGTCACCAGTACCTACTAACGCACCCTGGATAAACACCATCATCCCCACCGATCCTTGAGCGCCATGTCAGCGAGACATTCGCAAGCGCAAGTCAAGCAAGCGACGCAATGGCGGTATTTAGCCGCGGATCCTTTGCCTCGCTTGGCCCCTCTAAGTGTCTTCAGATAGTTTCCGTGTTTCTCGTCGAGTTAGTGCTTAGCATTAATTTTTTTTTCCTTTTCTCGTGGTTCCCATTCCCCTACGGTATTCGCGATGAATCGATTTTTACTTGTGTCCGCTCCGATTTACTCCATGGCCATGTTTACGGGATGTTGAGCCGTTGGCCGCGTGGCCACGCTAAATGTGTAGCTTCCGGTTTGGAATCCGAGCTAGTGTGCGCGTTATATATTATTATAAAATGATTGTTGAATTGTAATGCATAGTTTTCCCCTCTTGTTCAATGAATGAATGTCGATTGGATTCACGATTTACAGAAAGTTGGGCCGTTGTGATCCTTAAGAACCACCCCTGAGGTTCCCTACTAACGCACCCTGGATAAACACCTATCACTAACCGTATTCCAAGCGTCCCATGTTCCCATGGTAACCGGCTACGATCCAAGATGGCGGGCCATGAACGCGCCGTATAACTAGCACCGCATCTGGCCGTCATCCCCACCGGTCCTTGAGCGCCATGTCAACGAGGCGTGACGTCACAAGAACATTAAGTTCAAGAAAGCCAAGGGTGGCTAGGTGCAGCAGAGGGTTCCTTGGAATTAGTCAACGCACCCTGAGTCAGGGATCCGCCACCAATCATGTTTAGCGATGAAATGAGCCTGACGCTGGCAAGCCGGAATATTGTTGAGTTGGCTGATAAATGAAGCTTTCATACCTCCAAGACAGCCGAGTATGAGAATTATAAGATGAACTTTGTAGCCTTGGTACAGCCTACTCAGCTCGAAAAGAAGTTATTATTTATTATTATTATTATTATTTTATGTTATATTATATATTATATAAAATATTTATATTTATATAAAATTTATATAAATGAATGAAATAATCAAATATAAAATAATAATATAAGATAATAGAAAATAATAAAATATTGATAGAAAATCATTATTATTTGAAGATTATTTAGAGAAGTTTTAGGCTCCGGAAGCTTCGATCATGGTTCTTTGAAGAAACCAATTCCAAAGCTACTGTAATGTGTACGTCATCCGCTTCTGCTCCTTCTGTCCTAAAAGGTAAGCAAGAGCGGGAAATTTACGCGTGATAACATGGGGCAACACTGTTCCTTGGAGTCAGGTCTCTACCCGCGGATGACCTTACGCGGCAGACAAGACAGTTGGAGATGAAGGTTTCACCTTTGGATACTTTTTTAGACCTACCAATCTTTGTAGCATTTAAGAGGAACAGTGTTGACGGACCAGATGGAGTGATCCCAGGAGAACAGCCAAGAATTCAATCACGCAAATGATCTTGTTCTTCAGATCTTGGAGGACAATGTCAGGCTTCGACGTTAATAGTAATTTCAGCACTAAAGTACCGAATATTATTATATAAATAACTCATAACTGTACAAATCAGTGTCCAGAAAGTTTAGAATTTAAAAGTAATCTCCTCATTTTATCTTGAACACATCAACTGTGGGAACCTCTTTTTCTTATTCTATCTTCAATTATACCTGTATTCCTCTCTTATCCTCCGTTGGTAAGAATACTGGAATTTGATAATATTTGTATCATTTTCGTGAAACACATGTTTATATAAAGCGAGGTGTAAAGGTGATTTTAAAATGAAATAAAATTGTTCAATTTGTAAGAGGATGTTATAAAAAATTTTTGCAGATAATATAATTACCAATATAAGATTTATATTTTTTGAACTGAATCTGCATCTTTGAGCTCTAAAATTTATGAAAGTTTAAATTTTTATTTTGGGAGCTTAACTGCATTCAATTTAAAATTGTTCACTTGAAAAGTGTGCTAGCTTATATTTTATACGTGTAAATTATTGAGCATTTGAACACAAAATATTTGAATTAACAAATTTTTAAACTTCAATTCTAAAAGTTTCAAATTCAAGAGTTTCACTTGGATGCTCTAATTCGTAGATCAGTTTCTATTACTTCAAATAGAAAAAGTTTTAGCTTTATAGTTAGAATTTTTTAATTGCATTGACCGTGAAAAATGTTTGCGAACAGGGAAAAACCCGGAAATGACCGGCAATTTTTTTTCCTTAAAAAAGCCACCCTGGTATTTGATTTTTAAAACATCACATTACTGAAATTAAATTAAAACCTAATATATGTTAAATTATTTTCTTTCTGGAATAATTGACCTTTACGACCAATGGAATAATATCCTGTAATATTTCTTTCAGTCAATACGATATTTTCCGATCATTACGTAGATAGTTTTGAACAAAGTTATGTGCTGATAATTTCGAATTTTCCAAATTCAATTAGATTTTTGAAGCTGTAACTGATATCATCTTTATACTGTGTGGTACACTGATTTGAATGTCCCGCTCCTAATGTCCCTTCAGTCGCGCAGGCGCATTACGAGCATAATTTCCGCATTTGATCGATGTGCAGCGCTGGGTGCTACTTTTTCTCGCAACTGAGATTAATCGCTTTGGATATAAGAATTCTTCAATTTGCAAGCGTGGAATTAATTTCTCCGACGGCTTGTCAGTTGTCGTAGCTTTTTCCTATCCGAAATGGTAATTAACGTTGTCGGACTTACCAAAATAAATAATGTTTTCTATGGACACATGCTTTTTATGGATTTTTAAGAAAAATTTAATCATTATTCACTACCGCAGGGCTCACCACTTTCAGCAGGTGCAGACTGACACGACAAGTGCGAGACTGAGAGAAAGTTTTTCTTTAACTTTTTTCTTCATTTTCCAGGAATCCTGGAAAGGGTTACGGTCGTTAAGGTCACGGTTCGTTGCGGCTGATTGTTCACACCGAAGGGTTTGATTTTTTTCTACTCGAATTCACAATACATTTTTTCAAACTGTAATTTACCGTGAAGGATTAGGGATGAGTCGAAGGGCAAGTTGGACGAAAATTTATGAGGGCCGGTTTCACCTAGTCTCGTGACTGAGACTGTCAGTCTTGCCAGTCAAAGACTGAATTCTGGCGAGCCGTGCACTACTGTCTAAAAATCCCAATCTAAAAAAAAAATGAAATTCAAAAATTACTAGACTGCATTATATTAATAAACAATATTTTCATTAGAAATGCTTAAATCATCAGTAAAACGTTTGTACAATCAATGTAACTTTTTAAAACCAAAACATCGCAGCGAACATGAACCTACGTTTTAACCTAGGTCTAAGTATAGGTCGAAGCCTAGGGCAGACCGGGTTTTTCCTCCCGGCCACTTGGACCATGTCCTAAGAAAACATCAGGTGTTTCCGGGAAGTGTGCCATGTGAGCCTGTCATGAAAAAATTTGTTTTGGGGGAAAAATAACCGAAACTATTTTCTTCCATAAATCGTTAGTGTGCATGTACAGTAGAAAAAAAACTTATAAAAACATTGGAAAAGTTTTTTTCTTATGATAAACTGATTTTGAAGTACGGCGCTTTGAATTTATAATAACAGGTAATAATCTTGAGAAGTACAGTTTTATATTTTTTGCGTGAAAAAAAAATACCCGCAGCTATTTTATTTAAGAAATCGTTATCGGGGAATTTGAATAACCTGAAACCAAAAAGTCAGACCCCCCCTTGTGCGTTTTGATAAAACTCAAAAAGTTTTCGGATTTGATTTTCCGTGAGAACGGCATGTCATGGAGAAAAATTTGTCAATCAAAAAATGCAGAGGACAGTATTTTCTACAAAAATAGCTCATGCAGTCCCTGCGCTACAATAAAAAATGCACGAAATAGATGATGCCAAAGTGGCCGGAAATCAGTTTTTGCACTTTTTCAACAGGAAAACAATTTTTTTACTATCGAGGTAATTCAAAAATTGTAGAGTACTGTTTCGGAGATACAGCGTATTTAATTTCTAAGATCAAGTTATTTTCTCGATATAAGAGAAATCGAAAAATTGAAAAATTCGCGCTATCCATTTTTACTTCTTTCATGAAATGAAGTAATCGACATCAGGACGAATTAACTGAATGATTAACCCTCAAAGCCTACAATTCCGAAATTTTCCGCTTAGCCTACACTGGGTGGTTTGTGCCCTGGCAAAGTTTAAAATCCAGTATCTCTGGATCAAATTAACGCATCGGAATTACATTTTTTTCAACTGTAACTAAAAGTCTCACAAACATGAATATTGTAAAATTAATAAAATTAATTCAACACATACTATAAATATTTTCACAAAACGGAAACAACTTTTCAGTGAAAACAGCGATCCGAAAATATCTTCCGGGTTTAATACACCCAGTGTAGGCTGGCAGAATTAAACTTTATATTTGTAAATATATAGGGTATATATGAGGGTGACCAGAAAAAATCACTTTTGATTTTCTTAGGAGTGAAGAGCAAATAACGGTAGTTTATGCGATTGTAGAAGCCAGATTTTTGTTTTTTAATTTTAAATAATATTTAGAGGTGGCCCATCGTCTTTGAAGTTCTTATTTAATTAACATGGGTAAACTCAACTTTTTTTCATTCAAGATTTTAACCACGAAGTTATCCACTTTTTAATTTGAACTTTTAATATGTTGTTCTTGAGGTTCTCAGAATCCACATAAACATATTTTTTCAATTAAAAATTCATAAAAAGTATTAAATACGGTTGCTTAAAAAGTGCCATTTTCATTGTTTTCTACTGTTTTCAAAGACTAATAACGGCTCTCATAATTTATACCATATATGGAAATTTCAAGAATATTTTCCTCGAAGGTTGAAGACCACATTTTCTGAAGAAGCAGCTTAGGAAAAGTATAAATAAACGTGCAATAATGAAAACAAATCTGAGTAAATTTTTTAAATTTGACAGGTCTACGACTTAAGCTGTTTAATTTTCGGGGCGGAGCGCTCATCAGCTCAGCCATAAAGGTCGATGACAGTGTGTCGTGTCACCATAAACTCATAAAGCATACCCATTCTCAGCAAGTTTTTTTCAGTCATATTTGCCTTTTTCAGAAAAGTGGATAATAATAATTCAGGGGACTCTAACTAATCCTGTTATAAAGTCACATCGATGAAAAGAGCTGGGGTTGCTCTTTTACGATCGACTCTTCACTTACCGAAATTGTGAGCTTTTGCAATGACAACTTTCAAAGACGATGGGCCACCTCTAAATATTGTTCAACATTAAAGAAAAAAAGCTGGCTTCTACAATTGCATAAGCTACCATTATTTGCCCTTCACTTCTGAGAAAACCAGAATTGTATTTTTCTGGTCACCTTAGTATATATAATCATACGAGGTAATGATAATTCGTAAACTTTAGAAATAATAAATTTACTTTACAATCGACGTATTAAATAAACGGGTTTTCCCAATAACCAATTTGAATGTAGTTAATTTTCATTGCAATTTTCCGGGGTTTTCTCTCGATTTATATTTCTCTTTCGATTAAAAAAAGCAAAATCTGATTTTTTGCAACTTCGGCGCTCTTTATTTCGTGCATTTGTGGTTGAAGCATAGCGACTGCTTATGATAATTTGTAGATAATACTGTACTCTATATTTTTTGTTTGAAACATTTTTCTCGATAACATGCCGTTCTCGCGCAAAATCAAATCCAAAAACATTTTGAGTTTTATCAAAACGCATAAGGGGGGTTCTCTGACTTTTTGGTTTCAGGTTATTCAAATGCCCCGGTAAAGATTTATGAAATAAAATAGCTGCGGGTATTTTTGTCACATAAACGGACGAATTTACTGTACTTCTCAAGAATATAATGTGATATTAGAAATTCAAAGCGCCGTATCTCGAAAACGTAGCATCGGAAGAGAAAAACTTTCCAATTGTTTTGAAAGATCTTTTCCTGCCCTACAATTTTTCAATCCTTTCGACCCTGAAAAACTCTGTCTCGGGTTGACAAAGAGCAAAAACTGATTTTTGACAACTTCGGTGCCCACTATTTTGTGCACTTTTGGTTTTAGCGTAGCTACTACATGAGATAATTTGTAGATAATAGAATAGGACATTCTATACAAAATATTATGCAAAAATTGAAATGATTATTAACAATTATTTGGCAGTTATTCAGTTATTGGACTTGTTAGTAATTCCGTAATCCTAGTCATTGCCACAAAATTAAAAAATTTATCGCGCATTACGTATAGTTCGAATAATTATTTTCGAGTGTTAAACTAAAATAGCAATGCAGCGTGACAACACCAAAAACCTGTGCGTCGTACTCCGGCTCTTGCAGTCAGCCGCGTTGCTTTGGGCTCACTCCCCAATGCAACAAATTATGCGGTTACGACACAAGTATCGCGCAGTGCCACCCACAATAGGCCTCTCTCGGATGGAGGCCATGGTTCAGTTGGGAGTGGCAATAGGAACGAACCGAGGCGACGACCAGGCAATGACCCCGGACAAACGCGAGAACATCGATTTAAATGGTCGGACCAACTCAGGAGGGACCTTCTTACCTGTTGGCAAAGAAGCTCACCGGCGCGGAGAGGATTCATGAAGAGGCTACATGACCGTTGGGGCAATATGCACCTGGAATATGCTCATAAAACGCCTCAGTATTTAAGAGATCAGGTATCCTTCTTGCGAAAAAACGGATATGAAGCTATTTATCAACAGGAAGAGGAGCAACATCCTCCAGCGAAAATTCCACCCGTTCCAGCAAGACCACCTTTGCAGATAGCCGATAATGCCAACATGAGAAGTAGGAAATCTATCCACCAAAAAGTCTTCCTCAGGATGGAGAAATTAGCTGAAGCTAATACTGCTCTCCGCGATTTGCTCCCCGAAGATGTTAATCTCTGGAATCTGAACTGTGTAGTTTACGAGAAGACGGTCTCCCTGCTTAGCGGCGATAGAAGTAACGATACTTCGGTACGTCTGAGTAAGACACGGGAGCGTATTGCACAGCTTCAGTTCAAAATTGAAACGGCGAGACGGAATGCATCAAATGTTCAGTGCGTGATTAGCTACATAACATTAAATAAAAAGTTCACTCCAAAAGTTGTGGCAATTGCTCGAAACTTGAGGAAAGCAAATCACACGCTGAACAAGTGTAAACTGTCGACCATCAAGCAGGACTGGATGCAAAAAATAAGATCTCTTTCAACAGCGAAACAGCGCCTTGAACGGCGACTCAAGTGGATTCAGGAAAATTCCACCTTCTCTACTAATCCTTCCCGTCTGTTCAATAAAGCGTCATGTGTAGTTAAAAATCCGGCTAGTCGAGAAGAGATTCAAGTCTTCTGGAAGCATGTATATGGAGATACTTATCAGCTAAATGAAGACGCTTCTGATATATCACTCTTTCGTAACTTTTGCCAAAGGCAAAGGTTACAAGGTCCAGAAGAAGAGTGTCCACTAATTACTGCTGAATAAGTCAAGAAAGTTATCGCTAGAACTAAGAACTTTTCAGCGCCAGGCCCAGATAAAATCAACAACTTTTGGTGGAAGAAGTTTACTTCTACGAACCAACATCTAGCTCGTATATTTACTACTTTCTTAAACGAAGAACAATCCGTCCTGCAGTGGCTAGTGGAAGGACGCAGGGTATTGATCCCTAAGACCGGAGATTTGTCAAGTCCAAAGAACTACAGGCCCATAGTTTGTTCAAACACCAGCTACAAGCTATTCACTGGAATCCTCAAAGAGAGGATATTAACATCTATCAAGCCGGTATGGAGTGTAATAGTCGAACAACGTGGATGCAAAAGAGGGCTGGCAGTTTGCAGGGAGAACCTGATAGACAGGTGTATTACCCAGGACTCGATCAGGTATCGACACAATCTGTCCATGGCTTGGATTGATTACCGTAAGGCATTCGATAACACGAACCATGAGCTACTTATTAAACTGCTTGAGTGCATGGAGGTGCATCCAAGAATAGTGAGATGCATAAAAGAGCTTATGCTCTTGTGACGGACAAGATTTGTCATAACATCTGACAAAAGACAAGTGACTACAAGCTTTGTCACATATAAGAGGGGGGTCTTTCAAGGAGACTCTCTAAGTCCGATACTTTTCTGCATCTCCCTCTTGCCTCTATCTATTGTGCTCCGAAGCAAAAGCTCTGGATACCTATGTGACCCGCCGAACAGAAGAGAATATAAGGTCAACCACCTTTTATACATGGACGACCTTAAACTCTTTGCTTCCTCAAAAAAGGACCTTAACATTCTTGTAGATGCGGTAAATAGGTATTCTAAAGCGATTCGCATGAGCTTCGGATTGGATAAGTGTGCCTGCGTCCACCTACACCAAGGCAGACTAGAAACTACATCATCCCGTGACGATCAGGATGTTCAACTCATAGGCGGAAATACCATTCAACATCTTGGTATTTGAGAAACATATATATATCGTGGAACACCGCAAGCGGAAACCCGAAATGTGCATAACTTGAAAAAGGCCCTTGGAAAAAGGTATTGCGAAATTCTCAGAAAAATTTGGGCTTCCGAATTATCTGGAAAGAATAAGATCCAGGTGACCAATATGCTGGCCGTTCCTATACGGCTCTACACGTTTGGTGCAGTAAAATGGAACGTCGATGAGTTAAAACAACTTGATCGAAGCACACGCAAGATGATGACAATACAACGAAGTCTTCATCCTAGATCTTCTGTACCTCGAATATATCTCCCTCGCGATAAAGGGGGTAGAGTCTTGCTAAGGTTAGAGTGTCTTCATCGAAGATCGGTTCTGGCTACAGCCTGCTCAGTTCTAAAAAGCACGGATTCCCTTATGCGACTCGTACATCAATATGAAGTCGCTAATGCTGCGGCGTTTCTATACCATGCAGCAGATAGGGCCGAAGAGGAGCTTGACCTCCCATTTAATTCCAGCGACACTACACATGGCCTAGCATCACTAACACCTCTGGTGCTTAAAAGTCGTATACAGGAAGCAGAACATACGCTCCTACTAAGAGAACATGCTGATAAACCCCTTCATGGTAAGTTCTACGGCATAATACGTAGAGAAGAGCTCTCGATGGGTCTGTCCAACATGTTTCTCAAGTCTGCTGGATTGAGATCGGAGACCGAGGGATCTCTTTTTGCCTGTCAAGACGGCGCCATAGACACCTTAGCTTACCGCGAGCGCATAATGAATGTACCTGTACGCGATACCAACTGCCGAGCGTGCACGCAAGAGCCAGAAACACTTGGACATGTTCTCAGTGGATGCTCTAAATATACACGCTACGCGTACATAGAGAGACACAATGCAGCTCCAAAAGTGTTATATTACCATCTTAGGCATTTCTATGGTGTTGATCTATTGCCTGTCTTGCCATACGCCCAGGGGGAACTCGAGTCCGTTGTGGAGAATGATCAGTGTAAGATCTACTGGAATTTCTCATTCTCCGCCACTCAACGTATCAGTGCTACGAAGCCTTAACGTTCACAGAAAATGGCTAAACCAGCAATATTTGTCCTTGTTCTAAATCTAAAAATATTGACAGAATCGAACCAACAATATCAGTAAAATAATTAACGTGAAGATTTTCAATTGAATTATTAGCACAACTAGTTTTAAAACATTTGTGATTGTCCAAAACTTGGATTATTTCATTTCTCCGTATTTCTTACTTTCTGGGAAAAACATTCTCTACAACTCTAGTCTTTCTGCAAAATTTACTTTGAAACTTGGAATCAGTAAAGTTGTAGAAAAGGTATTCAGCGAAAAAATAAGATATCACATCTTAAAATTCAAGTAGTTTTAAAAAATTCGGAAGATCCGTAAGTGAGTTTTAGAAATAGTTTACGTCAATTGCCTTAACTGAGGACCCGGATACAATGAGGGTGCATCAAATTTTCTCCGGCAAAAATAAAGTCCCCTGGCTGTTTAAAAAAAAGTGTTCAAATTTTAATTTCTGAGGGATGTATCTGAATGTTAAATTTGATCTATAATCTTTTTTACTGTTGTAGGTTTTTTAATTTTAAAATGAAAGTGAAAGAACGGTTTATTTGGGAAGAATCAATTTTAATTTTGTTTTTCACTTCAACTTGTGCTCAGCTCGTCAGTTTTCGAATTTTTCCACTAAAATTCTCAGAAATGGTACTGCACATTTCAAATTTATTTGTTATCAATTTGTTTTTCAACTCAAAAATGAAATTTGTTATATTTGCGCTACCTATTTAGCCCCATTTATTGATATTTTCGCAAAACAATGTAGAATTAGTAAATTTACTTTCGTTAAATAGAAGTTTCAATTCCAGGTGATGTTCCTGGATTTTTTGTGTTGTTATGAACAAATTAATGAATAGGTAAGTGCACTGTTCTGTGGACAGGTATCAGTGGTCAGACGAATATTTATTTTCTCTTAACCTAATTATTATAATTTTATTAAAGTGCAGTCATATAAAAGAGATTCACATATATTTTCTAGCCTATACTTGACAATTTGTAAACATTAATACTTTTTTATATATGGCCTTCCAAAGTGGTGTCTGATCTTAGAATCGTTCTCAGACCAACGGTACATTAACATAACTTGTATCTGCTGAAGTTTTGGAGTTTGAATGCATTGCTTAAAAAATTTTGATACCAAAATGACTAAAATCGATGTTCAATTGCTATTGAGCATTTGCTTTGTAACGTTACTCGATATCTTTGACCTTTTAATTATCATAAGAAAATTGAAATTAACAAAATTTTTTTAAATTAAGAAAATTGATTCTTTTGACACCTCAGGACTTAAGGACAATTTTCATGGTTAAATTTTTCTGTTTTTACTTTTAGATTCAGTTGTATCGAGCTTTCCCTTTCGTGAGTATAGTTCAAGAGAAATCGGATAGCTCGACAATTTACTGTGTCCTGTTCAGGGAATTTGCCCCGAGTATGCAGCACGTCGGTTCCAATCTTGAGAGGACGATAAACCTGAAACGAATTGAGTTATTAGCAACGAGAATATTAAAAGAAACTTTATCGGTTAATTGAGGTTCCCAATTTGCATTAAAAGAAACTTCACTCTTTTCAATTTTTAGCCCCTTAATTTTAAAGTAGGTTTCAACCAAGAATTTACTCGGAATATAATTATCCTCATGCTCTGGACCTAAGATAGCCCTAAATTGAATTGTGCTCATTTTTTGGAATATTGCTTCAAAGTCTTATGATTCGTGTCGCGGATGCAGGCACACAGAGGCGAGGAACAAATTGCGTACGTTTTCGAAGTTTTGCCGTTTCAAGCTTCGTGAATTCCAGCCTATTATCACGCCTGAATAGGCCGATTCTTCACATTTAATTTATCTCAGACCAATTATTACTTTGTTTCATTAGACCCATTTACCCTTATAAAATACTCTATTACGAGCATATTCAATAGGATGTCCTATAAATTTTTCTCACCCGTACGAAGAACTGAGGATCAAATTATTAGCGCGTTTACTAAGTGTGACGCCATTCCGTGCAAATTAAGTGCAAGATTTGTCCTCCAGAATGTTGTCATATTTTCCTACGCATTTTGTATTTTTGTTCAAGTTAAACATTATTGAACCATAGAAATTCTAGTGGTTTCAGAATAAAAATTCAAAGGAAAAAAGTTTCTACCTTTTTAAAGCCTCGCTTATTCTGATTGTGAAAAATTCATAACCTTATGCTGGGAATTTTAGTAATTGCTAAAGGTGTAATGAATTTTTCACTAAAAACTCTTTGTCAATGAATGGCAATTAGGCGTGATGTTAATTCCTTAGTTCTCACTGATTGAGATCCCGTATGGAAACGGGTTGGAAGGCCAATGAGAAGATTAAGGGAGTCGCTAAACACATTACCAATAAGTGATCAGCTTTTCGCCCACAGACTCCTTATTGTCATTTTAAACGAACTAATTCAGAGCGATTAAGCTAGCATTCTTGAGCTCATGTATGAAACGAGTTGAAAAAGAATGAGCGATCAATTAATCTCTAACTAGGCTCTGATCTAGTCTGTTCTTGACAGGTTTAGATCGGGGCAGGATTTTAAAAGTTTATTATAAATTTTCACTGAAATTGTAGTTCCTTACTTGTAAATCTGGAAGCAAATTTCGTTTCTGGTCCTAAGTTCTTCCCAAGGACTCATACCTGCGCTTGATACGCGACTCCTATCGTTTAGAAAAGAAATTCCTCGATCATATGCAATCCCGAGAGTCAAACGCCCAACGCAGTGTTTTCTTGAACCATTGAGAGCAGACAGGCGATTTAAGTGATCCTTGGTAATTACGAAGCTACCATCGTCGCGGGTCCTCGTATCACCTCTTATCGTATAGGTTGCACAAGCAACCGCACCTGTTTCGTATAGCGGTACATATGACCTATATAACTCTTTCGCCCAGGAATTCGCAAGTCACTCAGTAGCGTATTTATTTCCTATTTCGCCCGCTTTTGAGTGTTATTCATAGATATAAAATATTGATTTTATACTGAACCGTTCCAGCTTATTAACTTTGTATGAATAATGAATGATTGCTATTGAAAAGTACAATCTCCATAGTAAACGACCATCAGTAAAAGATGTATAGTTGATTCTGATTAAGAAACGAAACTTATCTACTAAAAAATGGGCGAATTATACACTTATTTGAATAATACACAATTGTTGTATGATACCAGCGAAGGCAAATTATTATTATTAATATATATATATATATATATATATAATTTAAAAAAAGTTAAACAACCACCGCAGGGTACCACTAAGAGCAACTGCCATCTGCAAAAAATGTCAATGGCCCCCAGTAGAACCGCGGTAAAATACACCTATGGCCACGTCTCACATCCGTGAGATGGGTGGTCACAGGGCACGACGAAATCACAACGACAGGCCGGCGAAACCCTCGTGTGTCTTGAAGACACGAAGCGACCCAAGGATGACAGCTTTCTGCATCCATCTCGCAAGAGCCTTGGCATATTTTTGGCACGCGGGTATGGCTTTAAGGTTACGAACCAGCGATAATTTCACACCTCCGAGAGCACCTATCACAAGAACAATTACTCGTACTGAATATTTTGGGTACAGTCGACGCAGCTCTCTTTTAAGGTCTTGATATCTCTCCTCTTTTTCTTTCTCCTTTGCAGTGATGTTGTATTCGGATGGAGCCGAGAATTTGATCACGAATATAGTTCGCTTCTCGAAGTCTTGGAGAACAATGTCAGGCCTCGAGTGCGCAACGGAGACTGCTGCCCGAAAATCGTAGTTCCAGAAAATCTGGCACTTCTCGTTTCGGACAATTGACTCTACATCCCTTGGAGCATTCGGCAGGGCAGTGTCGCGACCAACACCGTAAGAGCGACAAAGGTGGTAATAAAGTACTCTTAGGGCCGCATTATGTCTATAGATATACGTTGTTCCTGCGTGGGTCGGACACCCCGATAGTATACGTTCTAGGTACTCAGCGTGTGCATGACACGCTCTGCACCTATCACTGGGAACTTCTTGACATAAAATGCGGGCGCGGTATGCTAAGGTGGAGATTACACCGTCCTGGCATGCGAAAATAAAGCCCTCTGTACCTGAATTGAGCCCTGATGATTTGAGGAAAGCAAAAGTTTGCTCCTTCGACAAGGACTGTTTTTCTACATTTCTGTGAAAGTTTCCGTGCATTTGCTTGTCTAGTAGCTCTGGGTGAAATTTTCCAACCTCTGCTTTCTTTACTTCGGCTTTTAGACGTGAAGCATCTAGATGGAGCAATGCACTTTCCTCACTTCTGATGTTAAAATTCAGGCCAAGGGTCTCAGCAGCTTGCTCCGCGGCTTTGTAAAGGAACGCCCCTTCGCCAATCATCTCGTGGTTTCCGACCATCTTTAGGAGAGGATCTCTGCCATTCGCAACGATGTAAGCTGTACTCAAAACAATTCGGTTATGAAGACACTGGAGATTTAGAAGTCCGCGTCCGCCTTGCTGGCGTGAAATGTATAATCGCGGAACTGACGAATTGATATGCAAGCTTTTATGCATATGCATGATCTTACGCGTGGTGACATCAAGGGCCTTAAGCTCGTTCTTCGTCCACTGAACCACCCCAAACGAGTAGAGTAGAACCGGGACGGCAAGCATGTTAGTCGCAGATACCTTGTTCAACGCCGACAGAATGGAAGACCAAATCTGTCGAAGAAGATGCTTGTATCTGCTTCGGAGAGACTCCTTCACTGATGTTACGTCCTGAATGCGGCTTTGAGGCACGCCCAGGTATGTATAGGTCTCTCCAGTGTTAAGATGTCTAATAACACTTATATCCACAAGCTCAGGGTCCTTGGGAACGCCAGTAATCTTTCCTTTCTTCAAATGAATTTTGGCACACTTGTCCAAACCAAAGTCCATCCCAATCTCTCCTGTGTAGTTCTTGACGATATTTAAAGCAGTTTGAAGTTTGCTTTTACCAGCGGCATAGATCTTCAGGTCATCCATATAGAATACATGAGTGACCTTATGCTCACGCTGATTAGTGTCGCCACAGAGGTATCCAGGAGAATTTCGTAGTGCAAGAGATAAGAGGCAAAAGTGTGATGCAAAAAAGCAAAGGGCTCATACTATCCCCTTGAAAGACGCCCCTCTGGAAGGTGACGTTGTTCGTCGTCAGACGATAATTCCTAGATGAGATGGTAAATCTAGTTTTCCAAAGAGGCATCAATCTCTCTATGCATCTCACTATGTGTGGATGTACCTTCAAGCTTTCCAACAGACAGATGATAAGTCTATGAGAGGTTGAATCAAAAGCTTTCCGGTAGTCAATCCAGGCCATTGACAGGACGCGCTGATGGACTGTAGCGTCTTTACAGACACACCTGTCAATCAGCAGGTTCTCTCGACAGCCTGCTACACCTTTTTTCGAGCCACGTTATTCGTACATCTCTCGCCATACAGGCTCAATTCGTCGAACAATCCTGTTGTTTCGGATAGCTGTAAAAATCTTATACAGTGTGTTCAAACAAGTTATTGGCCTGTAATTCTCTGGTTTGGACAAGTCGCCTTTTTTCGGTAGGAGTATAGTGCGTCCTAACACTAGCCACTGCGGAATGGGCATCTCCGACTTTAAATATGAGGTGAATATGCGGGCCAAATGTTGGTGTGTAGAAGTAAACTTCTTCCACCAAAAGTTCTTGATACAATCTGGTCCAGCACCGGAAAAGTTCTTCGTGCCTCTAAGTGCCTTTTTCACCTCTTCGGCAGTGACTGATGGGCACTCCTCCTCAGATTTTATGAGGCTGTCGCAAAACTCCTTGAAGCGAATGATATTGTCAGTATCTTCCTTCAACTCTAGTGTTTTCGGGATCTTGTACACCTCTCTCCAAAAAGTCTCTACCTCCTTGGGCTTGGGTGGATTTTTTACAAAAACAGGGGGATCACTGAAGAGGCGCGCTGGGTCAGCGAGAAACTGTTGATTCTCTCTGATCCATCTCTCCCTCTTCTGTATCCTCCTCCTTGCGTCAGATAACAGCTTTATTTTGTCAACAATATGCTGCTTGATTGTCAGCAGCTTTGACTTGTTTAGTGTGTGATTCAAGGTCCTTAGTTCTTGGCGAACTTTCGAACCCTTTCCGTGAACGGTCTACCAGATGTTATGTAGTCAATCACACATTGAACACGGGACGCATTCTGTCTTGCCCATCCAATTTTCTTGTTCAGTTGATGCAAGCGGCTTCTTGTCTTTTGATCCATCGTCGGTTTGAGCCTTCGATTTGAATCAGCCAAAGCTCTCGCAGCACCATAAACTGAGCAATTGATGGTCCAGAGGTCGGACTCTTGCGAGATATCTCCACAAAGGGACGCATCCATTTCAGCCAGATCTTGGGGCTTAAGAGGAACCTGCATGTTGATGTTCCTCCTTGTACTGAAATTGCCATCATCTTCAAGAAGGTGCCTACTTTCTGCGGTTGGTCTTAATGTCGTTTCATCTTCGTCTGCAGCTTGTTCAAGCAGCGGTTGAGGAAGCGCTCCGCGTACATATCCATTTTTGCGGAGGTAGTCGGCTTGATTTGGCAAAGACTGATGCGAAACGTGTTGAAGCTCTGGGTGTTTCTGGCACCACAGAGTATGCATACGCGCCATAAAGCCTCCACGAACAGGGATAATACTGGCATCGTAGCAGTCTAACACATCATTCTTAAGTTGATCCGTCCACTCAATTTGGGCGTTTCGCCGGTTCGTCGTTGTGTTTCCATCTAAATTATTTTCAGCACCCCGAACTCTAGGATGATCGGCATTGTTTGCCGATCCATTGTCGGGTGCTCTGCGCGTTCGATCGTTTTGAACCGCATCTACAACATTTTGGTGGTTTTTTGGTTTCATTGTTGTTCCCACGAGCAGCTAGGGAAAGGGTTCGTCCATCCTTGTAGAGCCCCGCGTGCAAGGATAAGGCTATTACTCTGAGACATCGCCCGATATCCCAGAGTCACCGTTAAAGACACCTCACCCAGGTGCCATGCAGCTTTCGGCACGGTTCGCACAGCTTCGCTTAGGGGTTATTCCTTCGGGACCATCCCTGGACAATTGTCCGCGACTGCTTATTAATTATTGTATCCATATTCAGCAGAAACCCTTGGTACGGGGACCCTCTATCCGCAACCCAAGGACGCGTTCGGTGGCTTTGTCATAAGCCCTTCGGTTCTATTCCAAGGGAATCGAAACTTTATATATACATTTTTTCGGATCCGGTTTCGATTCCTTCGGAATAGAACTGCAGGGCCTAAAACAAAGCCACCGATCGCGTCCTCGGGTTGCGGATAGAGGGTCCCTGTACCACGGATTTCCTGCTGAATATAGTTACAATAATTAATCAGCAGTCACGGACAATTGTCCAGGAATGGTCCCGAAATAATAACCCCTAAGCGGAGGCGTAACAACCGTGCCGAAAACAGAACGGCACCTGGGTGAGGTGTCTCAAACGGTGAATCTGGGAACAACAATGACACCACTAGAACACCAAAAAGTTGTAGATGCGGTTCAAAACGAACGAAATCGCACAACACCCGACAGTGGGTCGGCAAACAATGCCGATCATCTTCGAGTTCGAGGTGCTGAAAATAATTTAGATGGAAACACGACGACGAAACGGCGGAAGGCCCACATTGAGTGGACGGATCAACTCAATGATGACTTGACAGACTGCTACGATGCCAGCATTATCCCTGTTCACCGAGGCCTTATGGCACCTTCTGAAAGATGATCGCAATTTCACTACAAGGAGGAACATCAACATGCAAGTTTCTCTTAAGCCCCAAGATCTGGCTGAAATGGATGCCTCCCTTCGTGGAGATATCTCGCAAGGGTCCGACCTCTGGACCATCAATTGCTCAGTTTATGGTGCTGCGAGAGCTTTGGCTGATTCAAATCGAAGGCTAAAACCGACGATGGATCAAAAGACCAGAAGACGCTTGCATCAACTGAATAAGAAAATTGGATGGGCAAGATGGGTGCGTGATCTTTAATCACACACTAAACAAGTCAAAGCTGCTGACAATCAAGCAGCATATTGTTAAAAAAATACGGCTGTTATCTGACGCAAGGAGAAGAATACAGAAGAGGGAGAGATGGATCGGGAAGAATCAACAGTTTCTCGCTGACCCATCACGCCTCTTCAGCGATTTCCCTGTTTTTGTAAAAAAATCCACCTAAGCCCAAGGAGGTAGAGACTTTTTGGAGAGAGGTGTACAAGATCCCGAAAACACTAGAGTTGAAAGAAGATACTGACAATATCATCCGCTTCAAGGAGTTTTGCGACAACCTCATAAAATCTGAGGAGGAATGTCCATCAGTCACTGCCGAAGAGGCGAGAAAAGCCCTTAGAGGCAAAAAGAACTTTTCCGCTGCCGGACTAGATTGTATCAAGAACTTTTGGTAGAAGAAGTATACTTTTATACACCAACATTTGGCCCGCATATTTACCTCATATCTAGAGTCGGAGACGCCCATTCCGCAGTGGCTGGTGTTAGGACGCACTATACTCATGCCGAAAAAAGGCAACTTGTCCAGATCAGATAATTACAGGCCAATAGCTTGTTTGAACACACTGTATAAGATCTTTACAGCTGTTCTAACCAACAGGATTGCTCGACGAATTGAGCCTGTGTCGCGAGAGATGTACGAACAACGTGGCTCGAAAAAAGGTGTAGCAGGCTCTCGAGAGAACCTGCTAATTGACAGGTGTGTCTGTACAGACGCTGCAGCTCATCAGCGCGTCCTGTCAATGGCCTGGATTGACTACCGGAAAGCTTTCGATTCAACCTCTCATAGACTTATCATCTGTCTGTTGAAAAGCTTGAAGGTACATCCACACATAGTGAGATGCATAGAGAGATTGATGCCTCTTTGGAAAACTAGATTTTTCATCTCATCTAGGAATTATCGTCAGATAACGAACACCAGAGGTCACCTTCCAGAGTGGCGTCTTTCAAGGTGATACCATGAGCCCTTTGCTTTTTTGCATCACACTTCTGCCTCTATCTCTCGCACTAGAAAATTCTCCTGGATACCTCTGTGGGGACACTAATCAGCGCGAGCATAAAATGACTCATGTATTTTATATGGATGACCTGAAGATCTATGCCTCTGGTAAAAGCAAACTTCAAACTGCCATAAATATCGTCAAGAAGTACAGAGGAGAGATTGGTATGGACTTTGGATTGGACAAGTGTGCCAAAATTAATCTGAAGAAAGGAAAGATTACTGGCGTTCCCGAGGACCCTGGCTTGTGGATATAAGTGTTATTAAACATCTTAATACTGGAGAGACCTATACATACCTGGGCGTGTGTCAAAGCTGCATTCAGGACGTAACATCAGTGAAGGAGTCTCTCCGAAGCAGATACAAGCATCTTCTTCGACAGATTTGGTCTTCCAATCTGTCGGCGTTGAACCAGGCATTTGCGACTAACATGCTTGTCGTGCCGATTCTACTCTACTCGTTTGAGGTGATTCAATGGACGAAGAACAAGCTTACGGCCCTTGATATCACCACATGTAAGATCATGAATATGCATAAAAGCTTGCATATAAATTCTTCAGTTCCGCGATAATACCTACATTTCACGCCGTCAAGGCGGACGCGGACTTCTGAATCTCCAGTATCTTCATAAATGAATTGTCCTAAGTACAGCTTACATTGTTGTGAATGGCAGAGATCCTCTCCTAAAAGTGGCCAGGAACCACGAGATGCTTGGCAAAGGAGCGTTCCTTTACAAAGCCGCGGAGCAACCGGCCGAGACCCTTGGCCTGAATTTTAACATTAGGAGTGAGGAAAGTGCATCACCCCACCTAGATGCTTTACTTCTGAAAGCCGAAGTGAAGAAAACAGACGTTGAAAAGTTTCAGCAATAGCAACTCGACAAGAAAATGCACGGAAACTTTCACAAAAATGTAGACAAACAGTCCTTGTCGAGGTAGCAAACTTTTGCTTTCCTCAGATCATCAGGGCTTAATTCAGGCACATAGAGTTTCATTTTTTCATGCCGGGACGGGGTAATTTCCACCTAAGTATACCGTGACCGCATTTTATGTCAAGAAGTTCCCAGCGATAAGTGCAGAGCGTGTCATGCACACATTGGGTACCTAGAATACATAGTATCTGGGTGTTACACCCACGCGGGAACGACGTATACCTACAAAAATAATGCGGCCATAGGAGTCCTTTATTACCATCTTTGTCGCTCTTACGGTATCGGCCGCGACCCTGCCCTACCGAACGCTCTGAGAGAAATAGAGTCAATTGTCCAAAATGAGAAGTGCAAAATTTTCGGGAACTACGATTTTCTGACAGCAGTCTCCCTGGGACGCTCGATGCCTGAAATCGTTCTCCAAAACTTCGAGAAAGGAACTATATTCGTGATCGAATTCTCGGCTCTGTCCAAATATAATATCACCCGCGTGCAAAGAATATGCCAAGGCACTTGCGAGATGGATGCAAAAAGCTGTCATCCTTGGATCGCTTCGTGTCCTCAAGACATACGACGGTTTCGCCGTCCTTTCATTGTAATTTCATCGTGCAGTAACCACGTTTTACGACCTTGAGATAGTTGGTTACAGTCTGCGACGAATTCAATACGATGATCTGGCGAAAGTCTCGTGCATCCTGAGGACACGGAACGACCCAAGGACGAACGCCTTCTGCATTTTCCCCGCAAGTGTCTCGGCATTTAGTTGACACGCAGGGATGCTTTTCAAGCCATTAACCAGTGAAACCTTGGCACCTCCAAGAGTGCCGATGATCAGAACGATAAGCTTAACAGAATGTTACGGGTATAACCGTCACAACTCCCTTATAAGGTCTTTATATCTTTTTTTCTTTTGTTTCGCCTTGGCTGTGACGTTTTTGTCAGCTGTTGTTGAAAATTCTATAACGAACATAGTTCGCCTCTCGAATTCAAATAGAACTATGACGAGCCTCGAGTGCGCAACAGAAACAATTATCGACAATATGAAGTTCCCATAAATGCGGCACTTTTCATTGCCGTAAGAGTAACATAGGTGGTAATAAAGCACTCTTAGTGCCGCATTGTGCCTTTGGATGTAGGTGATCTAAGGAGAGCAAACGTTAGCTCATACGACATCGACTGATCTTCGACATTTCTGTGGAAGATGCCGTGCATCCTCTTGTCGAAGAGCTGTTCGCGGAAGTTTTTCTCCTGTGCTTTCTTAATCCGGGTCTTCAGGAGTGAGTATTCAAGATGGATAAGATTTGATGCATTTTGCTCACCCCTGATATTGAAGTCAAGGCCGAGTGTTTCAGCAGCCTCCTCCGCTGCTTTGTAAAGAAACGCCCCTTTGCCCACTTCTTCGTGTTTCCTGACCATTTGAAGAAAAGGGTCTTGTCCATTTGCGATTATATGTGCTGTACTCAGAATAATCCTGTTGTGAAGCATTCAAGATTCAGTATTTCGCGACCACCTTGACGGCGTGAGGTGTTAAGTCGTGGAACAGAAGACTTAAGGTGCATATCGAGGGATCTGAGCTCGTCCTTCGTCCATAGAACTACTCGGAAAACCATATCCGTCGGATGAGACGTTTGTATCTGCATCGAAGAGTATCCTTTATAGATGTCGCGTCCTGAATGCGGCTCTGTGGCACGCCCAGGTATGTATAGGACTCTCCAGCGCAAATGTGTCCTATAGCGCTTCTGTCAACGAGCTGAGGATCTTTGGGGATGCCATTAAGTTTTTCTTTCTTCAAATTAACCATGGCGCATTTCTCTAGCGCGACATGCTTTCGGAATAACTTCGGAATGGCGGAGTGCGAGAGATAGTGGCAATAATGTGAGGCAAAAGAACAGAGGGTGCATGGTATCGCCATGAAACACACCTCTCTGAAAGGTGATACTGTTAGTGATCACACGATGTGTTCCAGATGAGATAGTGAATCTGGTTTTCCAAAGCGGCATTAATCTCTCTATGCAACTGACGATGTGTGGATGAACCTTTAGGCTTTCCAACAGACAGATGATAAGTCTATGGGAGGTTGAATCGGAAGCTTTACGGTAATCAATTCAGGCCATCGATAGAACTTGGTGATAGGATGCTGCGTCTTTACAGACACATCTATCGATGAGCAGGTTCTCGCGACATCCTGCCAAGCCTTTCTTTCAGCCGCATTGTTCATACATCTCTCACCACACAGGTTCAATTGTCCAAACAATCCTATCATTTAGGATAGCTGTGAAGATCTTATACAGTGTGTTCAGACAAGTTATTGGCTTGTAATTCTTAGGGTCAGAGCAGCTGGTCCCGGAGCGGAATAGTTATTCATGCCTCTTAATACATTTTTCAACTCCTCGGCAGTGACAGATGGGCATTCCTCCTCAGGTGTTATGCGGGCACTGCACAGCTCCTTAAAACTATTTATATTCTTTGAGTATTCTTTCAGTGGATGCTAGATTTCGTTGACTTTTCGACTCTCAGCGCGTTAGTTGCATCAGGTTGCGTCATGCGTCCAAATCCAACAGAAATGGTTCATGAGGCCCAGGCTGTTTACGTTCTGATTACAAATCCAGGTGCCAGTGTATATTTTATACTGTATTTTAGGGTGGGTCGAAAATAACAAATTGTGGAATTCGAAATGGCTACAACGCACCAATGTAGCGTATTGGAATCCTAAAAATATATAAACAATTTAGAACCGATGGACATGTAGCATGAGTACCCAGGCTCAACAAAAGTGTTGCAAAATTTCTTGTTTGAAAACTTTCTAAATTTTCCTGGATTTCCATTTTTTACATATGTGAAGGCCCAAAAAGTCTGCCCAATTTTTTGCGGATATTTATCAATAATCTTCTGAGAGATAATTCATGTTTAAGTCGCCTCTGTTTTAAGAAAAAACATGTTAACACCTTTTTCAATAGAAGGAGAATTTTTTGGAGTACCTGACAACTCTCTAAAGACAAAAATGCACTAGAATAAAAGAAAAATTGAAAAGTGCAGCGAAAAAGTCTTTCCAATTTGGGCTTTAGAGTGAAAAAAGTAAAAAGAAGCAAAATTATGAAATCTGATTTTTTTATTTTGGTTTCGATTTCGTAAGAAAATAAAAAGCGGTTCACCCTACAAAACAGCGTACAAAATTGAAAATTCACTTAGGAAAATGATAAATACTTTTTCGCATACAATCAAACAGTAAAAAATGTGTACACCAGAAGTTGCACAAAAAAGGTGTATTTAATATTGCGGTGTTCTTCAAAGGGCTAATCGCAATGTCAAGAATATTTAAAGCCTTTATTATAAGGCTATTATAGGCTATTTTACTTGAGACATTTAAATCGTTTAAGGCTGCAGAATGAGAAATGAAGGTCTTTTAATACTTGAATCATTATTCCAGAAAGATCAAAATCGTATAAATTCAGATCTATTTGAAAGTAAGACTTGAAAATTAGGAGTGCTTGAAGTATGTAATTCAACAAATGTGTATCATTTTAATTGGAAAACTTCAATTCTTTTTCAAGTATCCAGCACTCACAAGTTTTGGAAGCCGAAACTCAAGTGCTTCTAGCTTCCAAGCTAATATAAAAAATGGTATCAATTTTTTCTCAATACGAAATCGCTAAACACTCAGGTCTTTTAATTGTTTCATTTGCCAAAACTCAGACCTGTTATTAGAATGTATAACGAAATTGCATCTCTGAAGTAAGAATTACATAAGAATCAATGGTAAAATTGAACGGTCGGTGAACGTGTATCTTAATAGTTGACAATATTCTGAATATTATAAGTATAAGAATTTGAAAAAACATGTGAATATATTATAACAATAATTTATTACACAGAAAAAATATATTCTTAACATTTTTTAAACATCTTCATTTTAGAGCATCTGAACGTTTCAGGTATCTATAGATTTTTCCGCAGGTATTCAATTTTTCTTAATGAAATATTAATTGAAGTATTATATATCGTATTTTTTAGGCAATTCTCACCCTACAGCTCATTCAAAGCACTATACAGGGTGTCCACGCCAGGGATTACCAAAAAGTATGCAACCCGCTATACACGGCCATAAGAATAGCATTGGCGTGTAAGACGGGTTGTATAATTGTCGGTAAGCCCTGGCGTGGACAACCTGTATAATACTTTAATGAAACTTTCAATTATACACATCGTTGAACCGTTTAATTGTAATTAACTAAATTTGTAAAAATCTTAAAATAAAAAAATAGTTATAAGTATACAACCATACGCAAATTCATCATGAATAATGTGGTTTTCAGTATAATAAATTTACTTTTACAAATAAAAAAACATCGTAAACCTCACTTAAAAAATATTCCGTAACATTTCCAGGGCTTTCGAGGTGTTTAGTTGGTTTATTATCACAAATAGGATAATTGTGAGACAAAATGAAGAAAAAAATCATTATTTTCTACGGGTAAACGGCCAATTGTGGCATTTGTTTACGGAAATCGTTATTCAAAATAAACATCCTCATAACCAGTTTTGAAATCACTGCTTCTTCTTTTTCTTTTCATAATGTGCCCCCTAAGGGTTTACATGATTTCCATTTCTTACAATACTTCCTTCTACATGTTTTATAAAATCTTATCCTTTCTATTTACAGTTATTTACACCTATTTACAGAGAGTCTTATATCTGAAGACTTAGTTCTGTTTTTCACAATAGCGCAATTTGTGCGAGAGTGCACGCGAGAGATAAAGAGAGAGAGAGAGAGAACGGTAACGCAAACCCATCTTAATTTACTTATGCTATTACATATCCATTACTTACAAATCTTTACGCTTCTAATTTAAGCGACTTCCGTTTCCTTTTTCTTTCACTTCTCTTGCACCTCGATTTTGCCATTTTTTTTCATCCATTCTTTCATTCTTTTTCATTTGCTCCCCTAGCCCCCATTCACAGATTCTGCACTTCCTGTTATCTTTCTTTTCCCAATACATACTTGCCCTTACCTCGTTTCCCAATTTAAATCTTGCTATTCTGCTATACCTTTTCTCTCCCCATCCCTTTTCTAAATACTTTGGTACTCCTTCCTTTTTTATCATCTGATACCATATATTATATTTTGATTCCTCAATGATGCCCCATCTTTCTATTAATTGTTTTTCTCTCTCCCTTTTTTCCACTTCTTCATAGTTGAATTCAGTCCCGTCTTCTATACCTCTAGCCTTAAAGAACTCCCTCCTTTCTTCCTCCCATCTCGTTAATTCCATAGCCCTCCCTCTCCTTTCTTCTACCTCCATCAACCACTTTCTCGCTAACTCCCCTCCCTTTCCCTCCCTCAGCTTCGTCTCAAAATTCCATGCCCTCTTTCCCGCTCTAGTACTCAATTTATCCCTTTGCGCTTCTTCTCTCACCATATATCCCGGCGTCCTCCAGTCTACCCCTAGCGTCCAACTTATATACCTTTCTTGTAAAGTTTCAATCTCTTTCCTTTCTATCCATCCCCATATATCTGCTCCATAACCTAATACCGGCCACACACACCAGCGTATCAAATAACCATATTCTCCTTCTCCAATTTTTTTTTTAACCTTCTTTTTCCTATTCCCCGTATCTGCTTCATTACCCCTGCTGCTTTTTTTATCCTTTCGCTTATATGAGCTCTATGATCTCCATTTGCTTTCAAGGTATCTCCCAAATACTTAAACTCTTTTACTTCTTCTAATTTTTTTCCTTTCCATCTCCCCGTCCATTCTTTCTTTCTTCCCCCTCCTTTTCTAAACTTGATTATCTTTGTCTTCTCTACATTTAAATTCAACTTTTTTCCATCTAAGTATTTCTCTAATCCTGTAATTGATCCCGCCATCCCTTCTTCATCCTCTACCATCAACACTATATCATCTGCGTATGCCAGTGTATATATTTTTTCGTTCCCTAACCTAACTCCGCCCCACCCTTTTCTCTTCATTTGTTCTTCCAAGTCTGATATCAATATATTGAATGAGAGTGGGCTCAGAGGGAATCCTTGTCTTACCCCTCTCACTAACCAGAAACGATCTCCTACTTGCTCTCCTACCTTTACCTTGCTTTTTGTCTCTCTAAAAATTTCCGATACTCTCTTTATTAATCCTTCTCGTATCCCATTTTTCACCATAACTTCCTCAATCTCGCCTCAGTCTAACGAGTCAAACGCCGCCTTCAAGTCCACGAACACTGCTGTCATTGCCCCTTTCTCCCTTTTAATCATCTTATTTACTAAGTAGTTCAGAACATATATATTGTCCATTACCCCCATCCCTTTTCTAAACCCTGTCTGATTCGGTGACTCTATCTTTTTCTCCACAACTTCTTTCTTTAACCTCTCCGATAAAACAGTCACATATACTTTATACAGTGTTGGCATTAGTGTCACTCCTCTATAATCTTTAACCTTCTCCCCTTTGCCTTTCTTCACTATTGGTATCACTACTCCTTCTTTCCATAACTCTGGCCACCCCTCTCCTCTCCATACTCTATTACACATTTTCTATGCCCATTCATTTAATTCTGTCCCCCCATATTTCCATACTTCATTTGGAATTTCATCTATACCAGGTGCCTTTCCATCTTTCATCATCCCTAATACCTTGACTATTTCCTCTCTAGTAATGTCCTCCTCCTCATCTGTTTCCCTACCATCTTTTCAACTTTTCCTAACTTTCCTCTCTACACCTCCTAGTAATTCCATAAAATATTTTTTTAGTTCTATCATCTCAATATCCTGGTTTACTCTTTTCCTTCTTCTTCTCTCTTTATTTACTCACTTCTCACTTCCTTCTTTTTCTGTCTACAATCCTCATCGCATCCACTTCTATCCCCTCCTTCACTAACTTCTTCTTTGCTCGTGCACTCTAATACTCCTTTTATTTCTCCTATCATTATTTCCATTTCCTTGTTTACATTTCCTTCCCCTATTTTGATATTCCTGACTTTTCCTTTAAACTGTTTATCACCTTCCATTGACCAATCCCCTGTTCCTGCTCTTTTTACTTTTGCTTCCTTTTTAGCCTTATTGTCATTGCTCATTTGTCCCTCTACTGTCACTATTATGGGAAAGCGATCCGAATCTATATAGTTACCTACCTCTAGTTTCTTAACCTTCTCTCTTACTTCGTCGTCCACCACCACATAATCAATTACCGTTCCCCTCTTTCCTCCTGATCGTTTATATTCCCTTTCCTCATTTCCCTCTATACTGCCGTTTAGGATAAACCATCCCATCTCCCCTAAGCTCTTCAACAACTTCTTTCCCTCCCCATTCAGTATCTTGTCTTTGGATTTCTTTCCTCGCTCTCCATACCATTCCCTTCCTCCTCTATCTCCTGTTCTCGCATTAAAATCACCTCCTATTATAAGCCTAACCCCTTGCTTATTTTCTTCCATCAGTTCTCTCATCTCCTGGTCAATTAGAATAAAAAATCAGTATTGATTTAAAAAATAATATATTAGCGACGTTTCGATCAAAAATATACCCTAGTTTTTTTTGTTCTTAGAAATGATAAATCTTAGTTATTGTTCATAAAAATGTTTATAATAAATTATATAAATAAATTTCAGATCATTCTGTTGGTTACTTATCACAAATAAGGTAATGCCAACAATAGTTGAAGAAAAAATAATTTTTTCCTACGGGAAAGAGGCCAATTCGAGACATTTGTTTATAGGAACTGTTATTAAAAATAAATATCCTCATACTTTTTGAATCTGAATCAGTGAAAGGTAACTGATTGTCAATGAAATTTTACTCGTTCAAATAGCTAGAATGCGGTCACTGACAACTAGTGAAAAGTTACTTATTCATTCAGTGAAAGTTTCAGTTTTAAAAGTTGGCAGAACTGCACCACGTCAATTTAGCAGTCATAATAAAATAAGATTTCAGTAGATTCAACGAAATAATCATACCTACTAAAAACTTGAAACCCATGAATGTGATCGAATATTAAAAAATGTGAAAAGATTATGATGCTTCTAAATGACAAAAAACCTCACATATTTCTTTACTTTCAAAATTCGACTGTCGTGCCCAGGTGCGAATTTGAGTTGGCAACCAGAGTTGACGGTCGGCTCAAGGTCGGGCCGGCTTTGGCAACCGCATTTTGCTGACCAAGGTTGGCCCAACTATAGCAGTTCGAAGCCACCTTAGTTGGGCCAACGTTAGAAGCCAACAATGGCTTCCAAAATTTACCCGACCGTCGGCCCAACTGTGGCCCAAGGTAGGGTCGACGGTCGTTTGGACTTTGGTTAATTGGCTCAAAATAGCCATAACACTACGGTCGTCCTGACTCTGGGCGATAGTTGGCCCGACCATCGGTTAATATTATCCACTGCAAGTAACCTCATTTTTGCCAACCGTCAGTCCAACTCTGGCCCAAGGTTGGGTCGACGGTCATTTGGGCTTTAGCAAATTGGCTCAAAATAACCATAACACTATGGTCGGCCTCACTCTGGGCGATAGTTGGCCCGACCATCGGTTAATATTATCCACTTCAAGTAACCTCATTTTTGCCAACCGTCGGTCCAACTCTGGCCCAAGGTTGGGTCGACGGTCATTTGGGCTTTGGCAAATTGGCTCAGAATAACCATAACACTATGGTCGGCCTCACTCTGGGCGATAGTTGGCCCGACCATCGGTTAATATTATTCACTGCAAGTAACCTCATTTTTGCCGACCGTCGGTCCAACTCTGGTCCAAGGTTGGGTCGACGTTCGTTTGGGCTTTGGCAAATTGGCTCAAAATAACCATAACACTACGGTCGGCCTGACGGTGGGCGATGGTTGGCCCGACCATCGGTGTAATATTATCCACTGCAAGTAACCTCACTTTTGCCGACCGTCGGTCCAACTCTGGCCCAAGGTTGGGTCGAGGGTCGTTTGAGCTTTCGCAAATTGGCTAAAAATTACCATAAAACTACGGTCAGCCCGACTCTGCGATACGAACCTTCAAAAATCAAAGTTGGCCCAACATTGTTGTCCAAGGTTGGGCCGAAATCATTCTAATAGTTGGCCCGACCGTGGACCGTCGATAAATGCGCAGAAGAAGCGTTGGTTAGCTAACGCTTCCTCCCAATGTTGGGCCAACTTTGAAAACCAATGGTATGCCAACCTTGTATTCCGCGGTTGGCTCAACCATGCCAACTATTGTTGGCCCAACTGTGTAAAATAGGGACGGCATGCGCTATCATGACGCTGGTTGGCCCGACCATTGGCTCACAATGTTTGGCCGAACTTGCAAAGATTAGGCCAACCATGGCCCGACCGACAATTCCGTGATAAAATTTCTAAGTTCCGTCGATGCAAATATCAAATGCTCATTAAAAATGACATTTTATGTCATTATCAAAAGTTGTGAAATGGCCTAAAACGCGAAAAAGCAAAATATTACACGAAGAAAAATCAGTCAAAGTGGGCGCCAAAAAAAAATGTTCAAAAAAAATTGTATAGAAAATGTTTGAAAAAAATTATTAAAAGAAAATTTTTTGATAAGAATTTTTGAACAAAAATTGTTTGAAGAAAAATGTTTAAAACAGAAAATTTGTTTAAAAAAATTAAAACAAAAATGTTGAAAAAAATGTGTTGTTATCGGTTGAAATTATTTATTTAAAAATTATTTCATTTATATTTCCGTTAACAATTAATTCATTTCACATCTGCATGATGTCGCATAATATTAAAAAAATTAATGAAAAAAAAGAGTTAAAAAATTGTTTCTTTTCAACTGCTTTGAGCTGCGCCTTATGAGGAATGGTTTTTTCGTTGATTTTCAATTCTTTAGGTATAGAGTAATGGGTAAGACTCCCGACTGCCAGGCGATAGATTCAGGTATAGATGTAGGTTTCAAACCCCGTAGCGTTAGAAATTTTATTTGTAATATTATGTTTAAAACTGTAATATATGTATTCATTCTAAGCAGGACCATCAGCATTGATAGTTAAAATACTCGCCATCAATTATTATTTATTTTTTGAATAATTATTTTATCTATTTCCACCTATTTAGTACGAACCTCCAGAAATCAAAGTTGGCCCCACATTGTTGTCCAAGGTTGTGCCGACATCATCATAATAGTTGGCCCGACCGTGGACCGTCGATCAATTCGCAGAAAAAAAGGTGGTTAACCAACGCTTCCTCCCAATGTTGGGCCAACTTTGAAAACCAATGGTATGCCAACCTTGTATTCCGCGGTTGACTCAAACATGGTAACTATTGTTGGCCCAACTGTGTAAAATAGGGACGGCATGCGTTATCATTACGCTGGTTGGCCCGACCATTGGCTCACAAAGTTGGGCCGACCTTACAAAGGTTGGGCCAACCATGACCCGACCGACAATTCGCACCTGGGTGTACACACCCGTCAAGTGAGTACTTTTTATACGAGTTAGAGTATATTTTCCCGCAGTAAATTCAGCGTAGTATATCCAGTTTCAAAATCACTGTTAAGTTATTTTTGTATAATATATTTTTAAAAAACGGATTTCTCGTATTTAAAAATGATAAATCTAAGTTTTTGTTTATAAAAATGCTCATAGCGATGATATAAATGAATTTTTTAGCAAATCGGTTGATCAATTATTACAAATAAGGTAATGCAAACAAAATTTAACGAAAAAATCATTTTTCCCTACGGAAAACGGCCAATTGGTATATTTATTTATTCAAATTGTTATTAAAAATAAATATAATTTATACCTGATAAAACTTGAAGCTTAGAAATACTTTTAAAAACAATTGTGAGTCAGTTCTGAGCAGAAAAATCAATCTATCTGCGAGAAAAACTCAAGAAGTGAACCTTTGTTTATAATAATGTTTATAACCATAATGAAAGTTAGCTTATTCTAACTTGAAGGTGATGTCTTTTCACTGTTCTTTTAATGTTTTTGTTTTACTCTCTGTTTATTACTGATTGATGGCATTTATTGTTAAAAAAAAGTTACTTTTGACACTTAGGATTTGTCAGTCTTATTAAGATTAATTTTACCCATTGTATTTATTGTCAATCATATTGTATTATACTGGGTATTTTTTTAAACTTGAGACATCGAAATATCTAAAAAATACGCATCCTATGAAAAAAATATCGGTAATAAAAACTTCTTATTTTCGAGGGGGAAAACCGACTTTGAAAAAATTTACCCCCCCCCCCCCCAGGAGGCAGATGTGGGGGAAAATTTGTAATTTCAAATGGAAACCCTAATTTTTTATCACAGATTCAAATTCTCCTTTATGAAATAAGTAAGTTTTATTCGAAATTTGTTTTTCGATTAGCGACCCCCCCCCCTGCCTCCTGGGGGGGTAGGGTGTGGTACATTTTTTCAAAGTGGCTTCTCCCACTCGAAAATGAAAAGTCTTTATCACGCATATTTTTTTCATAGGATGCGTATTTTTTGAGATATTTCGATATCTCAAGTTAAAAAAAACACCCAGTATATTAAATCCTTGGATGTTCAAAATCTCCCATCTGCTAAGTCACTGTAACAAAATCCAAAGAAACCCTTTAAAATGAAATAATATATTCAAAGGATTTTGGAAATCATAAGCAAGTGACTTTTTATAATTTAGATGTTGGTACTACAGGAGGCAGGAGGGAAAGCGAATATTTTGCAAAAAAACCTCATTTTTGTAAATACTCAAAAATCGGTTCAAATCGTCGAAAAAATTGGCTAGAATTTCTGGTATAAATCTTCAAAGAGAACACATGCTCTTTAGACTTTTCCCAACATATGTCGTGCATTTAAAAAAAATTGGATTTTCAGATTTTTAAATTTAATGAACATTTTCCAAACAGGAAAAGAAACAATCCAAAAATGTATACATTTATAAGACTGCTAATATTTCAAACCTTTTTTTTTGAAAATTTAAATAAAACGATTTTTTTTAAGAAATTGAGTTAAAAAATTATCTCAAAGTATTCATAAGCAAACCCTGCAGATTGGAACGAATCATAAGTTTAGTGTCTCTATTCAAAATATTTTATTCAAGATCGAAATGAAATCTACTTTCTTATGATTAATTTAATGCAAAGAAATCAGAGCATTAAAAGATTCACAATTCAAAAATAGATTTCCAAAACTACCTTCCTTTCGGCTCGTTAGAAACAATTACATAAAAAAGGTTGGTTTTGGTTGACTTTGTTGTTTTTGTCCCTCTTTTCCCCTTTGTTATGTATTGGTCTCTAATGAGCGGAAGAGGATGTGGTTTTAGAAGTTTATTTTTGAATTGCGAATCTTTTTACGCTCTAATTTCTTTGCATTAAATTATTAATAAGAGAGTACATTTTGTTTTGAACTTTCAAATTTATCTTATTTTATTTTATTATATCAAGTGATAAAGTAATGTTACACACACGCTACCACGGATACATTGATATTATGCTAGCCTTGATTGATGGTGATTGAAACTGAGTAAATGACAGAGAGAATGCCATGACTAGAGTGAAATAAATAGAAGCCAGAATGTGACACAATAAATCTCGGAACTTATAAAAGGACGTGAATTTATTAGCGTGAAAATGTACATCAAATGCAAATGATAGTGCGTTGATGTCATTTGAAAGATAGATGGATGTATCGAATCTTCAATCTGCAATTGGAGATTTCAAGTAAAACCTACGCTGTCCTCGATCAAGACTTGAAAACCCGTAGACTTCACTTCAAATTCTCTATTATATTTTGAAAATTTATAAAAGGCTCTATCTAAACGTCCAGAATTTTGAACAGTCACTATACTGGCGACCCCCCCCCCCCCCCTTCCAACTGGAAAAAGGGGTTCGCGGTATGCCTGATCACTCTTTTGTGACCTATCATAGAAAACTTAAATCCGCCATAATTTTGCGAAGACCATGGCTAATCAGTGGCGGACCCGACATGAATAAAAAAAAGGTCATTGGAGCAAACGAGAAACTGTTTTTAAGGACAAGGTATTCTCATTTGCGTGACATTTGAGGCCGGCGGCCCCCCCCCGCCCCCCTAGGGTGCGTCACAAAACGGCAATTCGCGAAAAGTGAACGTGCTGCGAGTTCACAGTGTGCCACTTGCCAAGAAAATAAGTTTGCAAAAAAAATCAGGTCGATACGACAATATTTAGGGGTGGCGCACGGCCCCTGAAGTTGCCTACCCTCAGGGGCGGGTGAGGCGCGCGCGGAGTAAGAGCAGTGGCACTCGCTTCTGGCTAATAGGGATGAGATGGAGAGGGTAGTTGGGCTTACGAACTAATGTGAGCGCGTAGGAGGCTATTTCCATACTCTTTCGTCGAAAGAGTTTGCTTGTACACTGTATAATGTAGAAAACTCGGATAGGGGCATGCAAAGGATGACACAATCACCTAAAATTAGATGTATGAGATTTATTGTTTTAAAATTGGCATTTACGAATCTTTTGAAAAAGCTTCAACTTTTGCACAGAATTTTTTGACAGTAAAAAAAAATGTCATGCGGTATTACGGTGGCCGCAAAACTTAAATATTACGAACACTATTTCTTAGGATTTATTAGGGTAGACTTTCTGAAGTCAGGTACTTGCTTTCGGTGATCAGCAACCACTCTCAGTTAGACGCTTTCCACATAAAAAAAATCAATCTTGGCAGCCATCTCATCGATTTCAATGAAACCCAGTGTTGTTGTGGTACTTTATGGGTCATGTTTTTTGGCCCACGGATTTTCAAAAATTTTGAAAATTCTGGACGTGACGCCATTTTGAAATTTGAGGTCGACTTTTTTTTAAATTGTAATATTGCCGACAATTTTTTTCGGTTTTTAATTAAACTTATAGGCGATTTGTGCAACAAGATGCTGTTGTATATCAAATATGGAACAAACAAAAATTTCAGAATTTTCACCAGAAAAAACTCAAAAAAAAATTTTGATTCAATTTTTGACGAATTTCGCTATTTTTGATTTTTGATTTTTTTTAGAATAATATTCCTTGTTCTTTTATCTTTCATTTCAAAAAAAAAACTTGATGGACACTCATCTGGTTCGCGAGTTTTGAACATTTAAAGAGCGACATTCCAGTCGAATGCTTGTGCCACGCAGTAGCTAGGCGGGCAGTAGGCATTGGCATTATACAATACACCGTTGCAACGCTGCAGTCTCAAGCATTCGGTATGAAGGAATGAAATCATCTCGTACCATCAATTGTCTGAGCTATCAGGAAACGATCGCGAAGAAATTTGGCATGGTTCTCATATTCACTTTTTGCACAAAAAATGAATTTTACTTTTGGCATAGCGCTGATGACCCAATCGTACAACAAGGAAGCCGTGGTACAAAAGGATTTAATTCCTTGATACGAATCAATAACCATCAAATCTGTTGAAAAATATATTCTGCTGCTCCTGATACAAAATCAAAAATGTTTCGGATACAAAAATCTACTCCTAAACGGAAGAATTCTAAGCGAGAAAAAAATTAAGTTAACAGGAATGCCCGAAATTGCAGTGCTGCAACGGTGTATTGTGTAATGCCAATGCCTGCTGCCCGCCTAGCTGCTGTGTGGCACAAGCATTCGACTGGAATGCCGCTCTTCAAATATTCATAACTCGCGAACCAGATGAGTGTCCATTACGTTTTTTTTTGAAATGAAAGATAAAAGAACAAGGAATATTATCCTAAAAAAAATCAAACATCAAAAATAGCGAAATTCGTCAAAAATGAAATCAACAAATTTTTTTGAGTTTTTTTTGTGAAAATTTTGAAATTTTTTTTGTTCAATATTTTATATAGAACAGAATCTTGTTTCATAAAGTGCCTATAAGTTTCATTGAAATCCGAAAAAAATTGTCGGAAATATTACAATTTAAAAAAAAAACGACCTCAAATTTCAAAATGGCGTCACGCCCAGAATTTTCAAAATTTTTGAAAATCCTTCCGCCAAAAAGCATTACCCATAAAGTTCCACAACAACACTGAGTTTCATAAAAATCGATGAGATCTTGGTTGAATAGTCTTATAGATTCATTTTTTTGCTTTCTCCGCAATTTTGGCACATATTCTTCATTTTCATGGTCTTCGTATGAGCAATCATCAGATTCTTCTTCACCGTCTAACATAACCTCTCTATCTGTCTCTTTATTTGTCGAAGCTTCATTTATCATAGAGCTCGTATCCATATTTTCGATAGTAGACTCTTGATTAGACTTTGCAGTTATGACAGAAGACACTATTGCATAAGATATTCTTGATTTGTTTTTAACGTTGAATCCTTTAACTTTTGTGTTGCAAAAATAAGAGTCTTTTTCTGATTGAGGTATTGACCATATTACCGGTGAGGAGTATTTTAACATTTTATTGTTTTTCACTTTATTCCAACGTAAAAGCACAGTGTAACAAGCACTGCAAATGCTATCTGGAGCAAATGTTTCATTTTGAAGGGAAATTTCTCTTTTATAACATTGACGATATATGTCTCTACATTGCTCATTCATTGACCTACGGCAAGTGATGACTTCATACTTTCCACAAACGTAGCAAAAAACATTTTTATCGTTGTTGCAGTCATGACTGGTAAAAACATGATTACTTGTTGTAGCTTTATATTCTTTATCAGTTGAATCGCCAACCAATAAAGGGTGGCGGTAGCTGGATGACGACGATTGCGGGCCCGTTTCCTCACCCTGACCAATCGCCCATACTGGGCGTCCAATACCCTGCATCGTACTTTCTCTCGTGCCAGCCATGACGGCACAATGCCTTCACCACAGGGCTTAGCCGAAAAATGAAAAGCAAGAAAAAAATACGTTTTCCGCCGTCACCACGTGGAGCACAGAAAAAACTTCGGGTGAATGGTGTTGCAGGTAACTTCGTACAGAAACTGTCTTTTGTTCTCATAAAAGTTGTCACCACCGTCTTTAAAATTTGAAGCCACTAGCTTTGCTCGCTCAAGTGAAGTTAGCTGAACGTTGGTGTAACAGGCAAATCGGATAAGGGCGGCTCCATAAAAGCTCACTTGCCGAATCGTTAGAGCTGTCAAAAGTTCCTTACAAGCGTGGGTAAAAGCAGAAAAATATCGAGACGCCAGGGAAAGTTTACCCACATGTAGAAGTCAAATTTTGGATCGGTAACACATTTTTCTTTCGATCTAACTTTGATATGACCTTGATATGACCTTCACCTTGGCACCGTGGGGTCAAGCGGGCTTCGGATTCAGACTTAGCGACCCCCATAATATATTAGTATGGTAGTCTAGTCCCATGTAGCCCATTTACCATTTACCCATATGAATCATCTATATATTTAAATAAAATGACCTTAACAGGTCGTCACAAAAAAATAATAACATACATATCTGGACGTAAAATCTTCCGTTCTTTCAGAATTAGCAGTCAGAAATTTGTCTTTAGTGGAATGAACGAAATTGACCTTGAAATGACCTTGACCTTGACTCGCTGAGTCCAAATGGACCCCGGATTCGGATTCAGCGACACAAAAAACATAAATTATGGTAGTTATCTTCATCCAAATGACTTTTCTGTCCGTTTGACCTTCAAATGCCCTTGACCCAGATGTGCTGGGGTCAGACGGACCACGGATTCGTGCTCAGCGGGTCAGAATACATGGGAATATATGTGTCGCATCTGTAGAACAGAAAAGTGTTTTTTTTTGTGTGCCGGATATCTGGCCACTTCTCGGGGTCTTCACACAAGAAGTCACTTGTCAATGTAAGAGCAGTAAAGAACTGCCTTGTATTTCTAGTGACAAAGTCATCAAGTTGTCTATCAGGAAAGGATGCGAGCTGTGCAACACTCAATTTCAGACGCTTAGCTGGTTCTTCAGCGCCTTCTCTGTCTAGAGCTGCGACCATTTTCCGCTTATTCTCCGGGGTAACTTCCGGATCCAGAAATGCTACGCCGATCAGCTGCTCGCCTAAGTATCCTAGTACCCTAATACCGTAATACCGCATAACATTTTTTTTTACTGTCAAGAAATTCTGTGCAAAAGTTGAAGCTTTTTTAAAAGATTCGTAAATGCCAATTTGAAAACAATAAATCTCATACATCTAATTTTAGGTGATTGTGTCATCCTTTGCATGCCCCTATCCGAGTTTTCTACATTATACAGTGTACAAGCAAACTCTTTTGACGAAAGAGTATGGAAATAGCCTCCTACGCGCTCACATTAGTCCGTAAGCCCAACTACCCTCTCCATCTCATCCCTATTAGCCAGAAGCGAGTGCTACTGCTCTTACTCCGCGCGCGCCTCACCCGCCCCTGAGGGTAGGCAACTTCAGGGCCGTGCGCCACCCCTAAATATTGTCGTATCGAGCTGATTTTTTTTGCAAACTTATTTTCTTGGCAAGTGGGACACTGCGAACTCGCAGCACGTTCACTTTTCGCAAAATGCCGTTTTGTGACGCACCCTACCCCCCCCCCTCCCTTTTTTGTTAAATATCCACGTTTTGAGACCTTCTGAACCCGAAAAACAGATTTTTGCGAATGTGTCTGTGTGTGTCTGTAGATTGTCTTTTAGCACGATAACTTTCGAAAGTATTGACAAATCGGATTGGCCTTTGGTATACTCTTTTAGTGTCTTAAACTAAAGATCAAGTTCGTTAGCCAGTCATTTTGGATGGAAATTCAAAAAGTTGAAGCATTTTCAAAATTGTTGAGACTATATTTTTTAAGCATTAAGAATTCATGTTCGGTTATTCGTAGTACTTAAAAAGAAGAAAAATGTATCTTGATGACTTTTTTCGATAAAGAAAATTATCAGCGTTATAGCATTTACAAAATTAAACAAAACAAAAAAAAATTTTTAAGCCAAGCAACTGACGATGTGAAAGAAAGTCAAGACGAGAAAACGTACTTTTTTAACACCCTCCAAGAATGTTATCACAACTCGCACAAACAAATAATGAAAAATAAAAAATTCCATTTTGCGGTCAAACTATGTAAGATAAGAAAAAATATGAATAGACAAAAATTGTGCGTCCAAGAAAGATCTTCATATATTTCATTAATTACTTTCCGATAGGATGTGTAGTTTTTTTTTTTCGTAAAGAACATAAAATAAAAAAATTTCGGGCAAACGACGTAAGCTGTGAAAAAAATGAATAGAAAAAAGTTTTACACCCAAAAAAGGCTACTAATTTGTTAATAATCATTGTTGATAGGATGCGTAGCTTTGTTTTATTCGTAAGAAATATAATTGAAAATAAAAGAATTAAATTTTTGGACAAACGACACAAGCTATGAAAAAAATTAATAGACAAAAGTTGCTCACCCGAAAAAGAACTACAGATTCGTAATAAATATTTTTTTGATAGGACGCGTAGTTTTTTTTTTTAATCGTAAGAATAGCATAAAAGAAATAGATTTTTCAAATAACAAATTTGTTTTTTTATAGGATGCACACTTTTGTAAACTATAAAAATAAGACAATGAAAGTACGTCTGTTTCAATACTAATGCATATTATGAATTGTAATAAAATTAATTGAAATATTACATTTTTCGGAGTAGCTGCGAATAAAATTTAATGCATAAGAATAAAAAAATAGTGAAGTAATCAAGATAAATGAAATTTGTCCTTTATTTTGTAATATCTGAAAAAGAAATCACGGGCCGAGGTACAGAAATAAATGTATATTTTGAAATATGTATTTGTCCCAAATGCGAACTTGCATAAATGTAAGTTCGCATTTGGGACAAAATCGAGTGTGAAGCACGAGATACGTGATGAGAATGTGTTCGTTAAAATCGAAGAGCTTTAATGGAAGAGAATTCACAATCACCAAATTACAGTTGTGACAGTGTGAGGAGAATACATTATCGAGCACGAAACGCGAGAACCAGAAGTCGCGCGCCCCAGGCGCGCCCAGACTTGCGGGCGAAGCTAGCCGTCTAAGAGTTCAACAAATTTTTTATTTATTTTCACGCTTTTCATCAAGAATGAAATAGATTTCATTTCGCGATTTCAATACATAACCTCTCTCTACCATCTTGTATTTTAATTCTACATACCAATAAATCAGATCATAATCTATATATACAAACATGAACGTGTCAAAGCAATCAACATTGGCAAACAGTTTTGCCAACATAAAGCTTGTCACACAGAGATTGAAAATTTTCAAGTATTTATGCCGCGAAGATTTAAATTTTGATTTAAATCATTAATTTATAATAATAATATTAGAAATGACAAAAAAAACGTTAGAATTATAATACATTGAAATAATTTTTTTTTTAATTCAATGCCGAAAATATATAAATTTTATTATGAATAATTGTATGCAAAATGAGCATAAAAAAGATTGACAATTAAAAATACAGACTTCCGAACTACCTGATATTACGGTTCATTAGAGACAAAAATAAACAATGAAAAAAGAGAGAGGAAAAGGGAAAAAGTCAACCAAAACCAACCTCTCACTTTTTCCTTTCTCCGTCCTTTTTATACCTACTAGTAGAGAACCAACATGTCTCGAGATCAATTTAGTTCTCATCAGGGCTTATTTATAGGAAAACTATAAGGTTTGAATTAATTAAATTATTATGCTAGTTAAAACTCACATAATAACTATAAATAAAAACAGAAATGTTTTTTATAACAAACAATTATTACTTTTGTCTAATTTTGTATTCACTAGTGAAAAATTGATAAACGTATAAAATAATTTTTGCAACACCCACCTCTAAAGTTGACGTTTGCATGCATGTAGATGGTGCCTAAAGGACCTTATTTGAGCAGACTGTGCGCGAAACAATTTTCGCGCATGCGCAGTTTGAAGATGGCTTACTTTAGACACTGGTGAAAAAGCTGCGCATGCGCACATTCGGGATGAGGTACTTTAGACACTGGCAAAGGTAACTTTAAACACTGGTGTTGGTATCTTCTTGAAATAATTTTACATTCAACTTGAACAAATGTTTTAATGAATGAAGTTTTGTTTTTAGGGTTTCGTAGCCCCCCCCCCCCCACGGGAGCAAAAAAGCATAAACACCAACATATTCTTTCAGTAATTTTTTTCCAAAAAATTTTTTTCAACAAATTTTTTTTTTCAAATTTTTTTTTTTCAAAATTTTTTTTCACAAAATTTTTTTTTCGAAAATTTTTTTTTTCAAGAATTTTTTTTTCGAACATTTTTTTTCTCCTAAATTTTTTTTTTCACGAAATTTTTTTTTAAACGTTTTTTTTCACCAAATTTTTTTTTGCACAAAATTTTTTTCGAAAATTTTTTTTTTCAAATTTTTTTTCAAGCATTAAATTTTTTTTTTTATTCCTTTACTCCACCCTATGCAATATAAAATTAGTATTTTTCGTTACCACCTCCTAACAACTTTTTCGGACGGGCGTTGCAAAAAATAGCGTGTGATACACGTGCGCCTAGGTGATTAGTAACTCGTGTGATTGCATCATTCGCCTGCGGTTCGAAGCACTCGTCGATGTTTTCGCACTCGCTTCGCTCGTGCGCTAACCATCGACTCATGCTTCGAGCCTCCGGCTTATACTGCAATATTCACACTCGCACACAATCACCTATTTTACGCAATTGTATCACAAATAACTATTTTTATAACAAGAATAAAAGAAAACAATTTTAGCACAAAAAATTTAGCCAATCATAAATTTAGTTTTGATAATTATATAAGACTCTCTGATATTTTTAACCTATCCTCCAAGAATGTCAGTTATATTACCCCATTTTAATCAAATTCGTTGAAAATCATAATTTTCAAAAACCAGTCGATTGAAAAGAAAAAGAAAAAATTGTAAAAGATCAACTCTCGGTGTATGAATGTACACATTATGATTCGACGCCTCCATTCAATATGAGTCTATCTGCTGACACAGCCGTGTATGAGAGTATGCGCTGTGTATAAGCATAGGGAATAGTCTTATACAGGGCGTAAAAATTGGAAATCAATTGAATTTTTAACCTGTTTAAATATGGGGACTCATTCAATGAGTTTTCTGACATCACAAATCTAAACAGTTCACATCGTGTAACTTGTGAATTGGAATTTAAAAAAAAAAACACTAAACAATCCTGGACATTCACAACGATAAAGAAAACTAAATTCAGTATGGTCTGTGAAAATGAATATTGAGAATCCAAAATAAGCTAAATCAGATCAGAGAGAAATCTCCAGAAATACCCTTTCGCTTTTGTGATCCCACACTCTTTTTTTATATAAAGTTAATTAACTTAGAGTTTAAAATCTTAATCGTGGTCGCTAATAAAATCTTTCATTTCGGGTTTAATGCTCTATCAGGATTGGTGCCGATGTATATATTCGGGACCAATTTCCTGAGCGGAGAAAATTAAATCCGTCGAAAAATCAGCGGTTATGGACATGTTTCTATAACTAAGATTTTAGCGATACAGTTGAATTTAGAATCAAATTAGCTGAATTAAATAAAAAATTGAATTCTTAGTAAAGATGAATGATCTCAAAGTAAAATAACGTTACAGTGTATTGTAGCGTTTATAAGTCGAAAGTTGTGCACAAGGAATTCACGGAATTAATGGAATTCAAGGAATTCATGAAATTTAAGGAATTCGTGAAATTTATGGAATTCAGGGAATTTATAGAATTCACGGAATTCATGGAATTTGCGGTAGTCATGAAATTCACGGAATTCTTGTAATTCACATGATTCACGTAATTAACGGAATTCACGTAATTCACGGAATTCACGTAATTCAAGGAATTCATGGAATTCATTGAATTCACGGAATTCATGCAATTCAGGGAATTCATGGAATTCATGTATACCATTACTATTAGGCCATTTCCTTTTCGGGGTAAGCGTGTCACTACCCGATTCGGGTAGTGTTTCTAGGTGGATAGTTTCTTGTGGTAAATAACTACAAGGGTGGGCTCACCATACCCACGACACGCCAACAGCACGCAGTTAGTAGTATTCCCGATCGGTCACCCATCCAAGTACTCACCGCGCCCAACATTGCTTAACTTCAGTGATCTAACGAGAACTGGTTTTTTCAGCGTGGTATGGCCAATGGCCATATTCATTGGCCAATTCACGGAATTCATGGAATTCATTGAATTAACGGAATTCATTGAATTCACGGAATTCATGCAATTCACGTAATTCATGGAATTCACGGAATTCATGAAATTCACGGAATTCATCAAATTCACGCCATTCGTGGAATTCAAGGATTTTACGGAATTTTTGGAATCCATAGAACGCATAGAATTTATGATATTCGCGGAATTCATGAATTCCATTAATTTCTTGAATTCCATGAATTCCATGAATTCCGAGAATTAAATTAATTCCGTGAATTCCATAAATGTCCTGCGAAATGACTTTCATGTTTTTTTTTAATTCTTGGTTCAACAGGTGTCGAGATATCCAGCCGCCAATATGATACGGAAGTATTACTGGCTACTGGACATGTATTGTACAATTCCAAAACATGTGAGGTACCATCACAATACCAGCATTTGGAAACTACAACATTTTGTATTGTAGCGTCACCTTACGTTTCGGAAATAAACTTCCAATACATTTATTGGAAGTTTTCAGCAGAAATTTTTAATAGCTTCAAACTCTGCCGGAGAAGTGACTCGTTTATCAAGGACACCATCGACTAACCCAAACATTGTAAAATGCACATGTTTCAAGAAATTTCACAGACCTAAGGAAAAAAACCAAAGCATAAGAATTCTGTCTAAAAAATATGATCAATTCTATAGAAACGAATACAAAAACCAAGATATCAAAAGTGATCTGAAAATAAGAAGACATGAGCAAAAAAAATTTTGGGACTAATGCACCATAACATTATTACAAAGGTACGCATTAGTATATCAGAAGAAATATGCAAATATTTTATTCGATGTGTCCCATTTTAATCAATCCACGTGAATAACTTATGAATTTGACTTTTTTGGAAAATATGTTCCAGACAAAAGTTATTGGGTTTGCAGGGGGACATCTGATGATGACCTCAACATTGACCTTGAACTTTACCCTGAAGGTTTTTTAAAGGTCAACTCTGTTTATTTAAATGGGAATCCCTATTTTTGACAGCGGATTCGGAAAGAGTGGAAAATTTTACGTCTGAAATGATATTTCAAAGTTTTTTTCATATCCTCGATAAGGTCAACTCAAGGTCAAATGCTAAAAAACTGCCTGGTAGCTGTTCATCTAAGTTTTCTGGCGGAATGAACGTTATGAAGATACCTCAAGTGTGACAACGACCTCAACAATGTTGACCTTGTAGTCATTTTTCCAGGTCATTCAAAGGTGAGAATGGGTTTTCAATGGGAAACTTTGATTTCGATACTGGATTCAAAAAAGAAAATAATTTAACGTGGAAATGTGACAACAACCTTGGCCTTTTGATCAATATCCAATGTCGTTTGAAGGCCGGATTTTTTTCAGTTCCAAGGTCACGAACCCCAAGCCCACAAACCCTAAGATAACAAACATTATGTTGTACCGCCAGCATTATCATTACCCGATACTCACCACGCGGAGGTTGCTTGGCCGGATTTCGAGTATCCTTTAGCCCTGATGGAAACGTCTTATTATTATGCCATTATTATATAGCCATTTCCCTTTCGGGTTAGGCGTGACTTGCTCGGTTGGAAAATAGTAATTAGGTATGTATGGTATAAGGTAGGTCGGTATACGGGTATAAGGTAGATAGGTATATAGGTGTTAGTTATAGATATTTTAGATTGATTTGGAATTCTCGTGTTATTTATTTAAATGAGACGTTCATTCCGCAACACTGCTCCGACCAAGGTTGCTGATCAATCTCTCTAGCGATCACCCCAAGTGAGGAGCCTCACAAAATTGTTATGTATGGTTCCCCGCTTGGGCCCATTAGTATCCAAGGTCTTTGTTTCAGGCGTCATTCACTCTATTGTCACTCTGTTCACAAACTATATGTCGCCACACTTTTCTGTCCTGGCATACTAATCTAGCTTCCTTCACGTCCATGCATTTTTTCATGCAAGCTCTTGTGTTTCTATGGCTTCTTATGTCTCTTCGGATTAATGTCTCATTGGTCAGTCGTTCATCTTTTATCCTTTCAAGATGTCCGAACCATCTTAACTGATTTCTTTCCCATATGTCAACTAGTGTCTCTCCCTTTGTTGTGTTGTCCCTTTTCTTGACAGGTCCATGTCTCGCTACCGTATAGTGCAGTCGGTACGAATATAGAATTATGTATGGCCATTTTAGCTTTTTTTGATATGTTTTTATTTGTGAGGATGGACCCTGCTCTACCCAGGTGCGAAATTCGGTCGGCTGCCAGAGATTGACCATCGGCCCAAAGTCGGCCTTGCTTTGCTAACCGATCTACGATAACCAGAGTTTGGCCGACTAAGGTGTTTTCAAGCAGCCATGGTCTCACCGACGTTGGCAACCGAAGTCGGCGGTGGGCAAAAAGCCGAATGTCGGCCCAATTCTGGCCCAACTTTGGGCCGACGATCGGATAAACTGTGGAAGATTGGTCGGTCCGACTGCAAGAATGCGGTCGGTCCAACTCTGGATACAGCAGTCGGTTAGCCACAAGTCACCATGATGCACCCGACGGTGGGTCAAACCATGGCCCAAATATGGGCCGACCGTCGGATAAACGCTGGTTCATTGTTTAAAAAACCGTGAGAGTACGGTTGGCCCGACTCTGGACGAGAGATGGCCCGACCGTCGGCATAACATTGGCTTGTACAAGTCACCATGATGCACCCGACGATCGGTGAAACCTTGGCCCAAATATGGGCCAGCCGTTGGATACACTAGGGTTCATTATTTCAAAACGACCGAAATTTGGATACGAAAAGCTAGATTTTTATGTAGACAAACCCATATTTGTACCGAAATTTCGGTACATGTAAACAGTGGTAATTCTTATTTATACTTGGTGGATTCTTTTCCTCGAATTTCCCTTCTCTCCCCGCACTTTTGTTTGAATGCAAAAAAAAAAATCTCGAACTTTGAGCAAAATCGGTTAATATTTAAGGGTGGCGCAAAGACCATGAAGCTTCCCATTGATTTAACATGAGAAAAAGTCAGCTTTTTGCAAATCTAATATTTAAACGCAATAATATGTTACAAGTAATTCCGTGTTTCAGTATATTGTTCAGAATTCGTTAGAGAATAAGAATCAATCTTAAATTTTTAGTTTGTATAATCTTAATCCACTCTTATGAGTCCCCAAAGAGAACCACGTAAGTGACAAATTTGGATTTTACGTAATAATGCAGTTTATTGACGCTTTTTGAATGTTTAAAAAAAAATCATTAGTCGATGATTTAAAAATACTCAGTTATTGTTTAACGAATATTTCATTTTTTGAACAATTCTACTTTGTTTAAACACTAAAGAGTATTTTGAAAAAGCAAAGTAGAACATAAAAATATTACAATGTTTCGAAAAATAGCAAAAATAAAATATGTAGACAAAAAAATTGTTCAAACAATTTAAATTCGTTCAAACATCTACGAGTATTCATGATGAACAAATTAGTACTTGCAAATATTTAAATTTTTTTCGAAAATATAGTGAGATAAAATATTTTTCCTGCTTTTTTTTAGGTAAAATATATACTTGAACAAATACGTATTATTCAAATAATTATAAAATTATTTAAACAAATTACTTGATTGTTATCATTGATTATATAACTCATAAATTCTAGAAAATACGTTCATTTCGCGAGTTAACTAAAAAAAAAAATATTTTGAAATTGTTTAAATTTTTGAATATTCTTTAAGAAATGATTTAATATTCTTAAATTACCAATTAATGATTATTTATTTTTAAAAAGCGTCAATAAACCGCAATATTACGTAAAATTCAAATTTGTCACTTATGGGGTTTTTTTGGGGACCCATAGGAGTGGCTCAAAATTATTCAACCTCAAAATGTATGATTGACTCTTATTCTCTGATGAATTCTGGACAATATACTGAAACAGATAATTATTTGTAACATATTATCGCGTTTATATATTAGATTTACAAAAATCTGACTTTTTTTTTGGGCATGCGAACAAAACTGGGGGGGGCGGGGAAGGGGGTGAGGGCAGAAATACGAAAAGTGAAAAATAAGGGTCAACCTAACGTAGACACTTCGTTTTTTAAAGAAAAAATTCTAAGTTCCATCTTTATGATGAATTGTGAATATTCAGAAAAATGTACATTTGATGTAATTCTTAATCGTTTTAAAATAGTCTGAAACACATAAAGAGCAAAATGTTACACGAAAGTTCGAAAAAATGTGTTATTAACAAAATTGTCGCGGTACGCGATAAAATTTCTAAGTTCCGTCTATGCAAATTTCAAATGCTAGTTACAAAAATGACATTTTATGTCATTATCAAACGTTATAAAATTGTCTAAACTGCGAAAAAAAATATTACAAGAAAAAAAATTAGTCAAAGTGGGCGCCTAAAAAAAAAATTGGAATAAAAATTTGTGGAAAAAAGTTGTTTCAAAAAGTTTGAAAACAAAATGGTCAAACAAAATTTTTGATAAAAATTTTTGAAAACAAATATTTTAGAAAAAAATTGTTTTGAAGAAAAATTGTTGAAAAAAATGTGTTGAAAAAATTAAAACAAAAATTTTGGAAAAAAATAGTTGAACAAAATTTTTTCAACAAAAATTTAAGGGTTCCAGCCCGGGGCTACGAAAACCTAAAAATTGTAATCGGTTGGAATTATTTATTTAAAAATTATATAATTTATATTCCCGTTGACAGTTAATTTATTTTACATCTACATGATGTTGCATAATAATACAAAAGTTAATGAGAAAAAAAGAGTTAATCAATTGTTTTTTAACTGCATTGAGCTGTAGCTTATGAGGATGGTTTTTTCATCGACTTTCAATTCTTCAGGTATAGAATAATGGGTAAGACTCCCGACTGCTAGGCGATAGATTCAGGTATAGGTGTAGGTTCGAAACCCCGTAGCGTTAGAAATTTTATTTGTAATATAATGTGTAACGAGGTGGCTTACCACCTGTTGAGGATCCTCCCCTGACTTTATACATAAATTATTTAAAAATGATCGCGATATATTCCAAGGCCAGCACGAACTCAAATTCAATTATTTAAGGAATGAGTCTGAGAGTGTGGTATGTGGATGAGTGTGAACTAAAAGAATTTCTATAAGTTATTTTCTTTTGTATAAAAGGGACGTTACCCGTATGTACACTGTACACTTTAATTTAGGTTAGGGCTAGGTCACTTATGTATTAGGGCACTTGACGTCCTACCTTTGTTTCCCTGAGAGACTAGAGAGTCTCTCTCTCAAGTAGAAGAAAACTTTGGTGTTACCTTCTCGTCGCCAAAAATACCAACAAGGGAAGGAAGGAGGCCTTTCGCAATCGTCACCCACAGGTTGATTTAACAACGGGGCACTGCCACCGCACCATACACACGGTCCACTTCACCACGCACGTCAACCCGAGATTTAATCCATGTCACCCGGCATTGAATCACTATTTACTACAACTGCAGAGTGTCGAAATCACAACCGGCTCGGCGCCTGTCATTACATACGGGCGGTCATATTCGTTACTACCGGCACACTAGACACGAGGTAATGATTCACGCACGGGTAGGTATTCACTTGTCCAAAATTTCATTTTCCCTAAAACTCATTTTACCGAAAAAATCACTAGATTACTAGCCGCATTCGAAACAATTGATAGATGGGCTTCTGCTTGGCCAATTAAAATTGGCAAGCAGAAACTGTTAGCCAATTAAAATTGGCATGCAGAAGCCCATCTATCAATTGTTTGGAAGGCGGCTAGTAATCTAGTGATTTTTTCGGCAAAATGAGTTTTAGGGAAATTGAAATTTTGGACAAGTGAATACCTACCTCACGCACGATCTTCAAAGGTGCTCACGGTGTGCTTGAACGACGAATAGGTTCGTGCAACATGACAAAAAAAATGGACCAGGGGAATTTGTTGAACTACTCACGTACTTTCAAAATCCGTTGGAACGAAAATCCGATCTGCTTCTGTTCGTAAAATATCGCAATCTTAACATTTTAAGTTTATATGCAAATTTCGAACTTTTTCACACTGTAATAAAGACTTTATTTTTTTTATATTAAATGAATTTAGAGCAGAACTGTATTGTTTTCGATCATTTTTACATTCTTCAAACATAATTAAATATTTTTGAACTGATATTATTCACTAATAATACTAATTAACGTATTAACTTCAATTTAACGTATTTAACTATATAATCTGCTCTGAAATCGTCGTTTATTTTGAAACAGGATTATATTTTTGTAATGGAATGAAACAAAACGGATTGATCATGAATGAAATATATTATGTTACAATAGAGGTTACAGTTCAATAGTATTTACAATTATTAGGTTTTTTTTATAGTAGTTATTGTTAGTTACATATTATTGTTACACATTCAGATTTACTGCAATGATTTTGAAATGAAAATGAATGGTTGTAATATACTTGATTTAAAAAAGATTATGATTTCTAGGTTATTGAGCTTATGATTGAAATTAAAAAGGAAAAGATACGATTGAGTAGAAAATACAAGAAAAAGAGATACGATCGAGATACAAGTATTAGAAGTCGTCGACGGAATGTTTTAGGTTCAAACATTCTTACAGCCTACAATTTTTAGATAATGATGAATTAGGTCTCTGGTCTGAGCAGGCTCGAGAATCTGTTCATAGATAGTTTCTTAAATATTGGGAAAAGTATAAAATTAACTCTATGACATCTGAATCATATGCAACCAATTTGAAAAAAGCAGCTATCGAATTCTCATCAGGGCACTTTTAAGAATGTTTGAACCTAAAACGTTCCATCGACGACTTCTAATACTTGTATCTCGATCGTGTCTCTTTTTCTTGTATTCACTACTCAATCGTATCTTTTCCTTTTTAATTTTAATCATAAACTCATTAATCTAGAAATCATAATCTTTTTTAAATCAAGTATATTACAACCATTCATTTTTATTTCAAAATCATTGTAGTAAATCTGAATGTGTAACAATACTATGTAACTAACAATAACTACTATCCAAAAAAAAACTAATAATTGTAAATACTATTGAATTGTAACCTCTTTTGTAACATAATATATTTCATTCATGATCAATCCGTTTTGTTTCATTCCATTACAAAATTATAATCCTGTTTCAAAATAAACGATGATTTCAGAGCAGATTATATAGTTAAATACGTTAAATTGAAGTTAATACGTTAATTAGTATTATTAATTAATAATATCAGTTCAAAAATATTCAATTATGTTTGAAGAATGTAAAAATGATCCAAAACAATACAGTTCTGCTCTAAATTCATTTAATATAAAAAAAATAACGTCTTTATTACAGTGTGAAAAAGTTCGAAATTTGCATATAAACTTAAAATGTTAAGATTGTGATATTTTAGGAACAGAAGCAGATCGGATTTTCGTTCCAACGGATTTTGAAAGTGCGTGAGAAGTTGAACAAATTACCATGGTCCATTTTTTTTTTGTCATTTTGGACGAACCTATTCGTCGTTCAAGCACACCGTGTGCTTAGGAAGAAATCTATTCTACCGATGAGAGCTGGGCATGAATCGACAAGGGGGCAGCACCTACTGGACCTGGTCGGGGAGCGAGGTAGACGAGCGGGAAGCCGGCCAAAGGACGCCAAGAAATCAGTTCGTGTTGGTCGTTCCTGGAGAACACAGCTGTTACCTTACCGACTACGTTTTTTTGGACAAAGAAGCCATTGGATTTTACCAAAGTACTTTACTTTCCTGGATAAAGGACCTCGGTTTTCTCTCTAAAGGGAGCAAGGTAGGCGTCAGACTGTCCCTCTAGTTTTTTTCTTTTGTTATTCTGAGTCTGATTTGGATTTTGTTTTAGTTTTGAGATGTTTCGGTTTATTTGGTTTTCGGGATAAAGTGTCGTCATTCACGATGTACGAATTTTGAGTGAGTCGGTATATATTGTACAGTGCTTTTCTTTATTTTCTTAGTCGTAAGCATAATTTTCGCGAAATGTTGATTCCGTTTAGTGTTATTCTAAGTTAAGCTTTTTCCGTGTTGTCTCTTTTCTCAAGGTCAGCGTCTGTTGACCGTAAAATGGCGGGTTATATGACTAATTCGAAGAATACATAACGATATCATAAATCTCCGCCCTTCAGGCAAACAACTGTTTCATACTCACTATTAATTTCAATTTGTTTTACTACCAATAAAGCTACTTATATATTAATAAAATTTAAAAGATGGTTTAAGCGTTTCTGTCTCTCACGAAATCCCTCCACCCCGAGTCAGGGCAATAATTTTTTTTCTTTTCCTTTTGTTCGAGTCATTCTAGGCCAATTGAAATGTTTGTAAACTTGATTTTATTCCTGTCGGACGACACACGGAAGGGGTGTCTGGCGCTCAACACATAAAAGTGTAAGTCAAGGATTTTGTGACGTCATTCTTCATTTGTATCCCTCAAAGCTGGGACTGGCGTTATAAATGTTTGAAAATGTAATATATGTATGTATTCAATCTGAGCAGGACCATTAACATTTATAGTCAAAATACTCGGAATCAATTATTATTTATTTTTTGAATACCTATTTTGTGTATTTCGACCTGTGTAGTACGAACCTTCAAAATCGAAGTCGGCCCCACATTGTTGTCCAACAAAGTTGGACCGACCGTCCGACGGTTAGCCCGACCGTGGGCCGACGGTCAATTCGCACCTGGGTACCGATAACCTGCTTACCCTTATTTATGCGCCTATCTAACTCCCCATCATCTAACTCTCTCATCATTTAGGATAATGTTGCATATTGTTTTCTCACTTTCTCTCTGAAACACAATTATTTTCGTTTTATTCCCGTTAATTTGGAGGCCCATGTTCTTCATGCTTGTATTAAGTTTATTCAACATTCTTTGCAAGTCCTCGATTGATTATGCTATAACAATCTTGTCATCTGCGAAAGCTAACCCACGTACCTTGAATCTTTCGAAATCTACACCTTTTTCGTCGAAGAGGGCAGTTCTTAGACAATTATCCATGTATGTATGCCATTTGGCCATTTCCCTTTCGGGGTAGGCGTGACACTACCCGATTCGGGTAGTGTTTCTAGGTGGATAGTTTCTTGTAGTAAATAACTCCAAGTGTGGGCTCACCACACCCACGCACGACACGCCAACAGTACGCAATTAGTAGTATTCCCGAACGGTCTCCCATCCAAGTACTAACCACGCCCAACACTGCTTAACTTCAGTGATCTAACGAGAACTGGTTTTTTCATCGTGGTATGACCGTTGGCCATATAATTAGCTACGAGGACATAACGCATCCTTGTTTCACGCCTTGCATACTATCGAACCAGTAACTCAGTTTCCCATTTACCCTTACACTCGCTTCACTACATGTATATATTGTTTTTATTGCTTGTAGAACCCTCCATTTACTCCGTACTCTCGAAGGACTTGCCTAAGTTTACTTCTATTTACCTTGTCAAATGCTCTTTCTAGGTCAATAAATGCACAGAAAACTTTCTTTCCTACTCTCAAGCTTTTTCCTGTGATCTGTCTTAGGCTAAATATCTGATCTGTACATGATCTTCCTGGCATAAATCTACTTTGGACTTCCCATATCTTCTCTTCTGTAATTTCCAATACCCTAAGAATAAGTATTTTCGAGTATGTTTTACTTACGGTACTTAGTAGGCTGATACGTCTGCAATTACTGCAGTTGCTTTTATTTCCCTTTCTTTTGTATATTGGTACGATAATCGCTTTTCTCCACTCATCTGGGACTTCCCCAATCTTGATACATAAATTTATCGATTGGCGCAACCTGTGAGGTATGTACTCGCCACCGTATTTAAGCATTTCAGCGCTAATACTGTCTATACCAGCAGCCTTACCGTTTTTCAAGTTCCTAATTATATCTCTGGCCTCAGTGACGCAGACTTTTTCAATTGGGTTTTCCAGTGCATTATGCTCTATGTCGCAGTTTTGTTGTCCTATATCTGCACCTCCTAATAGTTCTTTAAGAGAGTCTTTTAAAGCGTCTACTATCCCGTCTATATCATATAGCATTTCACCTTTGCTGTTTCTCATGCTCACAAACTCTCTACTTTTACTTTCCTTCAACCGTTTATATTATAGTTTCATAATTCCTTCAAAGTAATTTTGTATTTTGTTCTCTTCTTCTGTTCTGATTTTCTCTTTACTCTCTTTGACTAGTCGTTTAACTTTCCTCTTTTTGTGTCTGTAATCATTTTTGAGCCTATTTCTCTCCTCGTCGCTAAGACATGTGACGTTCACCGTTTTTTTGTGCGCGTCTTTCTTTTCTTTTTGGGCTGCCTCAATTTCATCATTCCACCATGCATCACCAGATTTTCTTCCTACAACCGCCGTACCACATACTTCGGTCGCAGTTTTAACAATGATATCCCGTAACGAAGTCCACGCGCCCTCTATATATTCATTGCTTATAAGCGCTTCCCACGTTGCCCTACCATATTTTCCGAAAAATTCAAATGCATAAGTTATCTACGTAAATTGATTAAAATGGGATACCTGGAATATAGCATCTTCCGCACCGAGAGTATCACAACTTATTTTTGATAAGTATCTGGGTAATTTTTTCAATTTGAAAAATATGCACAGCTCACATGGCAACCATATTTTTTGGATAAGTAACAGGATGACATTTTATATATATCATAACATACATCCCGTGTAATTGTAAAATGCTGTAAAGAACCTTGAAAATATTTAAAATGTGAATATTGAGGAACAAAGGTCATAGCGTCACAAACTTATTTTTCACAAGTATCTAGATTATTTTTCAAATTGTAAAATATGTACATCCCATTAGCATCTTATTTTTCAATAAGTACCGGAATCCCATTTTTTAGAAAAATATTCGAACATATATCATGTATAAATATTATAGTGAAGTACAACAAAATATGGTAAGATTTTAGAATTTCCAGAATAAAGAAATGTATCCTTAGATCCGAACTCTTAAAATGTAAGCTACCAACTAGTTTTAGTGAAAATTTCGACTAATAGGTTACCATTTTAATATAAAAATTGAGCGTAAATTCCACAATTACTACATTAAATAATGAAATACAGCTAAAAGTTTGTCTACATTTTGTAATAAATCAAATTAGTTGCCCACTTTCATATTTGAAAACTAAAATGGATCAATTTTTTAAAAATAAATATTGTTTATCGAGGGAGCATATGCATGCACTATGTGGAGATCCTAATATAGTATATTATGCACCCATGAGGAGAAGATGTGCTTTTTCGACAGGTGTATGTTGTCAGTACAAGCCGGAGACATATGTGACGTGCGCCGCAGAAAGGGGGCTTACTCTGAAAAGTAAGATTTTTCAGGGCGAATGACCGAAGTCAACCAGATAGAAGCCACTTTCAGGAGAGAGGAAAGACTCACGAAATCTTCCCTCTCCACTTACCACTACATTCTCACGAGAAAAGAGATAGGTCGAAGACGCAGCTCACGGACGGGCATGGATGAGACGCGGAGATGTAGTGGTGAGTGAAGGGAGGTGATTCACGGGATCTCGAGCTCTCGAGCGAAAGCTAGCTATCTCGCACGGAAAAAAATAATTAGCTGCATTAACTAAATATTCGCTACCACAGCTAAAAAGGTTACTTGTTATACGGACAGCGAATGTCTTAGCTGCTAATCCTAACGTCTATTCGCTACAGTATTTTAGCGATGCCAGCTAACTTACGTTCGCGCTGGTAGCAACGATTGTGAGCAGTCGACTATCGATCGTGTTATCTTCCTGTTCTAACAGCATTTGAAGTACTAATTAATTTTATTAGCAATTGCTGCAAATAGCGGTAGTACTCAAAATCACCGAGGATGCACTTGTAGGCGATTATCGTTAGCATTCATATCTAAGAAACTTAACTGTCACAGCAAAAGTGATTGACCTCTTCAGCTACTTGGGTATAGTAGCCGCCGCGTGTTGAAATAAGTATATAGTTTCTACGATTGAATTTATAAAATATGACATAATTACTTTTATTAATTGCCACAACTTCTTGTTTTGTTTGTTAATGTTACTACCCGAAATTTAACTTTAGTAGGAATCCGAGCAGTAACTTCACAAAAAAAAAATAGTGCGTCAGCCAGTGAATTATATAATCGTACTGCATATCTTATATAGACTATAAATATAATATCAACAATCATTTACCTGAAAAATTTACTTATTTCATTGCGCTGGTCTTTTTTTAATCTTAATGGACTATCGCTTTGTTTTCAATAAATATATAATTTGAATGACTTGTAGAATATACATATTTTATTTATAAAAGAAACATAAAACATTTTTTCATAACTTTTCGTCAAAAGAACTGTACAACTTATTAAAGAAACAAAATATCATTTTTCAAATTAGGGAAATTTCCGTGGACTCACATAGTACATCACCTTAAACTATAAAACATATTTTAGAACAATATATTTGTCCCCATTTGCCATAGAATGAATAGAAAGGGGAAAGGGGTCGAAGAGTGAGTCTGAACGCATCCAGAAAAGTTATAACATTACATTATTTAGAAATATGTATTAACAAATTAAGGGAAATTCTATTTTTTCAAAGGATGGTTGACGAAATAGCAATAATGTTCTTCAAAACAATGAGAATCCATTTTAATTACAGATTTAAGAGATATTGGATGGACAATCTGAAAAGAAGTTAATGAAAGCGTCCATTTTCTATTTTTTTCTTGTATTTTGAACATCCTTTTATCGAATTATTTTTATTGAAAATGTGGAAAATTATATTTTGACTTAAACGAGCCAGCAACAATTTTTAATGGATTAGAATTATAGAGTTTTTGGATTCTGAATCAAAAGGCATATTTTATCTGCTTTTGACAGAAATTTATGCATTGATGCGGAATCCAAAAACTCTACAACTTATGTTCGACTAAAACTTTTGATGGCTCTTTTGATCAAAAATAAAATTTTCAACATTTTCACTAAAACAGTTCGACAAAAAGATGTTTCAAATACAATATATATATATATATATATATATATATATGTATAAGAAAATAAACGATTTTACTAACTTTTTGCAGGCTGTCTGTCAAGACTTCCTGAAGGGCTACTTCCATTTACACTGCAGAACATTACCTGGTGTGAAGCTGTCTTCGATGAATTCTTGTTCTGCTACAGTAACGTTGTTCAAAATGAAACAAGACAGTACTGGCCATTCTGTGTACAGTTTTAAGGCTGATTCTGGGTAGTGGTTCTCAAAGTCCGCTTCCAACTGAAAAAAGCAGAATGAGATACTTGAGTGTTTTAAACCATTATCACTATCACTCGAATGTCAGCAGACAGTGTCTTACCAATGTGTAGGCATCAGACAATTTCAATACCCTAAATTCATCCATATATTTATGGACAGTCTGCGTACTTTCCCTTAAACGCTTTACTTTGGCGACACTTGAAAGCCTCCACTTATCCATCACTGACGCAACTGATCTAGAGTTATTTCTAAGCCACTGTAATGCGTCTTCCACTTCTTCTCCCAATGTAAAATCTATCGATTTCAATGAATAATTGTGGTTAACAGTATATAACGAAAATAATATTTTATATAAAATAACGATTGAAAAGGTAACTGGTGTTATTAAAACGTCTTAGTGTAATTTTATATAATAAAATATTTTAAAGAACCTGATCGTAAAAGTCACAATAAAGTTTTATTTACCTTCAGAAGCTTCAGAAACTGGATCCTTTTGATTTAACGATGATTTTCTGATCACTCCAAACTTCAACAGTTTTCTCCTCATGTTATAATAGCCAGCCAGCAAAATTCCTCTTCCAGCAGATGCACTCCGTAATTTTCCTTCAGTTGAGCCAGCCCAAATTTCCTGGTAAACAAAAGAAAACAACATTAATTTCTAATTTATTATATTACCTAATGTGAATTCAGTAGGCTTTTCCACTAAAGCTTTGAAACTTAAAATTAGCTCTTAAGATAAGTGATGGAAAAGACATCATGAGGAAAACTGGACTTGCTGAGGCTGCTTCTAGGCGTAGATTTAAGAACACGTACAGGGTAAAACAATTGAAATTAACTATATAGGAACCTTAATCAAAACTGAGATACAAACAATATTGAAATGACACTATTTGATATAAGTACAATGACAAAAAAATAAAAGAATTACAAAAACTTTAAATTTCAATTTGAAAAAAAATTATAAAGCCTGACTGGTTAACAAATGAGGATTACTATTATAAGCACTCACATAAACTTCTCCAGGGAACATCTTTAGAATTTGTCCTGTCCAAAACTGTATCCTTTCGTAAGAAGAGCTAGAAGAAATCGAAAGTGATAATTAAACACTGAGATATTGAACAATTACTAAAAAAATACAAAACAGTACAAATTTTTATGAATAATTAGTACCTCTTATCAACTTCATCCTTTAATTCTTCCCTGATCAGTTCATCGCCAAGTTTGTGTAGATAAAAGTCATTCAGTTTTCCCTCACTTCTATAATGAGCAATAATCATTTTTCCCTCCGGAACTGAGTTCAGCAGTGACTCTAGAGACAGTAAAACAAATTTATTACACCAGCCGAATTAAAACACAATGTTTGGATGGATAAAAAAAATATATAAAAGCAAAAGTTAGGATAAATTTCGCTTAAAAAATTGTATACAATTTAAATTTAGTTTAGTTTAGATTAAGTTTAGGTTTAGTTTAAATTTCTTTTTTTCTTTTTTCAAATTTTACTTACAAGATCCAAACGAGGTTTCTTTACTTTTCTATCATCTGCTTTGCTTCCAGATGATTCTTCTTGTCGATGTGATTGACTTTCTTCGACAATTTCACTGACCACTACGGCGATATTAAGATTACTTTCTGAAACAAAACACACTCGTCACTTCACACGATTAGAAGCAAAAGAAATAGACAATAGCTATTTACTTGACAAGTGTGGAAAGTAGGCAATTCCCGATGAGTGTGAAGTTGGCGTCACGAGCCGAAGGCGAGTGATGACATCACACGAATCGGGGATTGCCTGCTTCTCACATGTCAAGTACAATACTTTTCACAGCGAGTCTAAGGAAAGAGTTAGATTTTCGGAGTGAGATTCTCAATAAATAAGCGAATCTATTTATTTATTCATTTTGATCACCACTAATCATATTAATCGTTGTTACAATTATTCATATTGAATATAGTTAATACCACACCACACCACACCACAGAGTGGTAAGAAACAGTAACAGAGTGAGGTTAGAAAACGACGATCAATGTAAGTCGTATTTTCTATACATCTCATTACATTGTTCGTTTGGCTACTTTACAACCTCTAGAGGTGTAAAGTAGCATACTTTACAAACTCTAGTGGTGTAAAGTGAGAAGCTCAGAAATCAGCGACTTTCCAGCGTCTACGGAGCCACGGAAAATCGAACTTTCCGCAGACGTGCTGTGAAAAATAGTTTATCACCATCAGATTCATTATATTACCGTTGAGATCCATGGCATCTAAAGCATTAACAGGATTATCGTTGCTATCAATAAACATCTCCCTCTTTGCGGTATTGCTCCTGCTACTTGCAATTTCATTTATCTATTTGTAATTTTCACGTTTCAATTAGCTAATATTATTTTTTAATTCAAAGAAAAATGGTTACTTGAAATAATAAAACAATTTGCTTGCATTCTTCAGTTCCTCTTTATAATTTTAAAGATGGTCCAGAAAGTCTCGACGATCTCCAGTCCTCGGGAAAAACTTTTCTACGTTATATTCGGTCATTTTTCTCAAATGTCTTACTTCGATCCCTTCATCTATTAACAAAAAGAAGCACATACCATATCCCATCACATCTTGATAAAAAAAGGCCGGCCGGCTGACCGGCACAGTCACAAAAAGAGAGGTTATAACTTTTTCCATTTACAAATTATGCAGCGAGATTTTGTATGATATATAGCATAAAGTTCTTAAATTATCGAGAATTTCATAATTACACATCAAACACATGATAAAATAGAGACAAAATATAAATTCTCGATAATTTAAGAAAGCTACGTAGGAAAAGTATTGGTGTTCGACCTCGTGGTCGATTTAAATTTCTAAAACTTACCTCTGAATTTATTTATTACCTCCTCACCGTAGCCCCACTGGTGTAATAAACTACTGACACTGTCTTCGGTAGACTCACTCATTTTTAATTGTACGATATTTTTAAATAAAATTAGAAACAACGCGAACAGGTGTACACTTACCATTTATTTTATAGCACAATGTCTGGTTAGTCGCGCTTTGTGCGCATGAGTAGCACAGAAAAAGCGGGATGCCTAAGCAGCCGTAAGCAACCGCTGCTAACTTCTTACCTATCAGTGCAAAATTTTAAAAGCTATGAGTACGAATTTTGAGATTTTCTAGGAGAGTAAACGGTTTTAGCAGCAAAAGCCAAATGATTAGCTACAACTCTTAATACGCTAAGGAGTCCAATGCAAATTTTCAGATTTGATTGCAGCTAACATTTTTTAACTGTCCCAGCAAACTGTTAACTTTCTCAGCAAACTTTTTATCCACCACAATTAACTAGTCGACAGCTAACTGTAGTTAGCATCAGTAGACATTTTTTTTCCGTGCGGGTACCTAACAACTCAATTATTAGCAATAATAACGCTCGAAAAATTTTCCCGATGATTTCGTTGAAAACAGCAACTCAAAAACTATCGAAAGTTGTAAAAACCTCGATTTCGATTTATTTAGAGTAAGCCCCCATTCTTCGGCGCACGTTACGTATAATGCATGCATCATAGGGAGATCCTAATATAGAATATCATGCACCTAGGGGGAGAAAAAGTGTCTCTCCCCCTTTTCGAATACGATATTTTCTATAACAATTGAATGATTTCAGACATTTCTCGAAATACAGTCATGATTTCAGTCCATATTAGATTTTTTATAATGAAGCATGAAATCAATGTTAACCTAATTTATGGTAATTTTAGAGGTGATTTCTGGTAACTTACCATAAACTGCCAATAATTCAATTTAAAAATATCTATAAATTTGCGGAAATGTATGGAATTTTTCGGTCCTTTATGGTAAATTTAAGGTAAATATGGTAACTTACCATAAATTAATAAAAATGAGTTTTTTTTTTAATTTCCTTAAATTTATGGAAATTTATGACAATATTTCGTACTATTAGTTGGATCTTTTTCAAGTTTGATATAAGTGTCTGAGTCTGCTAAGAGAGTATAGCATTTATCAAGATAATCATTCTTGTTCAAAACCCCTGTTATGTTACCTTTATCTGCTCTAGTAATGATGATATTTTGATTTTCTGCTATAAATTGTTTTGTTTAACTACCAAGTTTTTTTACATTTCTGACACAACAATAGTATTATAGTAACTAGTTAAATATAACGAAAGTCAATTAGAAATATTGAATCTAAATTCAGTTCTTTTTTCACTAGGAAGAAGATTGATTTTTTCTTCGACATTTCCTAAAATATTTTCAATAATTTGACCTTTGTTTGTGTTATTAGTACAAAATTTGTTACCTAAACTTAAGAAGTACCCTACATTGTTCGGAATTTCTTCATCAGATAAATTTGAAAGCAATTTTGTATTTGGTTTTTTAGTACATTTAATGTTATAATAGGTGCAGAAATTTTGGAAGGGCTCCAGTGGGGCCCTGACGAGTTTTCCCTATCTCCCATCGGGCTATTGCGAAGAAAACTAGCCGAAGCCCCATCTGAAATGTAACGCTTTGGCCATGGGGGCTAGAGATCCCGGAATCGAGTCCGGTTTTTCAGAGGATTCGACTACTTGCGTTGGAGAATCGATTTTTCGGAGTAAGTCGACGCCACCTACACGGAAAAGGAAATGGGTCGGCTGGCTGCCACGCGATGAGAGCGCCACGTTAGACGCATGGGCGGTCAGATGCTTGACTTCGGAGTGTTGCGAAACCTGCGCAAGAGAGTTACCCGCCAACGGCTATAGCAAAATACTAACCTGCTCTGTGGAAAATTTTCTGCCACGTGCTTGGGCTCTAACCGTGGCAGAAAACTCACCACGGACCAGGCAAGTTTTGTGACTTGGCCGTTAGAGCGTAGATCTCCTTTGCAAGTGTCGCCGCCCTCCCGAATTAAGAGATTGACCGCCCATTGGTCGAAGCGCGTGGAGCTCTCATCGCGCGGCAGCCAGTCGACCCATTCCCTTTTCCGTGTACCCGAAATCGACTCTCAATGCCGGGATTCGACTCGGAGAATCGAATAATAAATGTTAAGAATTATTTTGGGTAAATATTAATTGCAGGTAATATTGGATTCAATTAATTATTTATTTAAATTAATATTAACATTAAATCATTGATTAGTAATTTGGATCAACATTAATTATGTATTTTAATTAAAATTAAGTATTAACTTAAATAAAATTTCAAATATTATATGGGGGCCCTACTAGATTTTTTAGTAGGGTTCTAGTGTGGGTCGCCCGCCTACAACCCCATTAAAGAGAAGGGCCCCTGTGTTCGATTTAAGTTATTGGGATAAATATTATTCTGCACTAACATTCAAATTGAGAGTATTTTACAATCGATTTAATATTATTAATAATGTATGTATGTATGTATACCATTAAGCCATTCCCCTTTCGGGGTAGGCAGTTAGTAGTATTCCCGAACGGTCACCCATCCAAGTACTAACCGCGCCCAACACTGCTTAACTTTAGTGATCGAACGAGAACTGGTTTTTTCAGCGTGATATGGCCGTTTGCATGTGATATGATAATATAATATTATCAATTATTATTTTCGATAGCAGCTCCGAGCTTCCGTCCTCCTTCCCAGTCCTTGGCGTTGGCAAGGATATTTTTCAATTCCGTGAGGAAGACTTCCTCACAGACATTTTGGCGTTCAATCTTTACGTATATTGGAAATGGCAGCTGAAATAATAATAGTAAACTGAAAAATGCCAATTGGTTAATTATAATTTATTTATTTTGATTTTTGTACATACCGCGATTTTTGTCTAATTTACTAATTTACTAATTTACTAAAATTTACTAATTTAACATTTTTTGTATTTATAGGAGAATATTATTTTCATGTTGTATCATTATTAGATTATATTTACTGTTAAATTATTCAAATAATAAAATATGTTGAACTATTAATAGATTATTTACCTTCTACGTGGTCGTCGGAGCAAGCAGCTCCAAACATCATAACCTCACTCTCATCGCAATCTTGTTCGACTTCTTGCATTCAGCGGAACTCTTTTCTCCGAAATCGTCTCTGCTCGTGCAGGCACATTTCCTCTTCGATCGTTGAGACGAATAATTGTCAAACACAACAGAAAATTACACCCTACTAAAAAAAAGTCAGAAATCGTCACGAATGGTCAGAAGTTCTGACGATTCCTGAACAACCTGACCATTCCTGGCGAGTCTGACGATTTCTGAAGATATGCTAATTCACATCCTATCAGGTAGCTCATCGGCTAGGACCGCAGGTAGGCAACCCAAAAGGATTAAAAATTGAAAATAAGTTTTTTTTTCAATGTTGCATACACATATTCAAAAGTTAGAAGTTCAGAATCTACGGTTTTCGACGATTTCAGAAACATGGAAATTTTTCTAAAAAATTTAAAATTAGATTAAATATAATGTATCTTGTAAAAAGAAAGAGATACGTCAAAATGGACAAAATTTTCAGATTCACCTTCAGAGTCATTCAATATATAAATATTATTAATTAATTATAAGTGAAAAGAGAATATGCATAACTAAATATAAATAAATAATATGAATAACCTGGGAAATATAAAAGGGATTAGGTTTTATGTCATTCCATTCTTAGACCTGTAATAAAAGGATTATCCTTCGGACCCAAGCTCTGACGATTTCTGAACATTTCTCACGAATTCTGACTTTTCCTGACGATTTCTGTCGAGAAACGTAACAAAAGTGGTCAGAAATGGTCAGAAGTCCTGACTTTTTTTCTGACGATTCCTGACTTTGTTTTTAGTAGGGCATCAAGAAATAAAAACACAAAACTTGAAAGCTCTGGCGAAGCACTGGACAGCTGTACTTGATATAACCTTTTTAACTCTAACTGACATATATGCGTGCTTGGTTCCGAAGAAAATGTTTAATAGTGCCCTAAATCAAGTTTTTGGAAAGAAGCGCTTACATGCACAAAAATGCCATTTCTCAATACTACAACTATCAAAACCCTCCAACTTGATACTTTAGGCAATAAGAATAAGATTTTATATATTTTCTGGTCGGGGCCCCACTAGATATAGACAGATTCGCCATACCTATTTGAAGCATGAAATTCTTCACTAGAACCTGATAGGGCCCCCATCCGTTTTTTCTATACTAAGTATTCTGATAGGGGCCCCTTCAGAACCCAACTTCAAATAGGGAAAGATGGTGAAATTTCTGCATGGGAGGTTTCTTTTGACCATTGAAACTTAGAGATAGAGTCCTCAATCATATGTTTCACCATATTATTTATTATTTCTTTCTGCCATTCAAAAAATGATTTAATCTGGTCATCTATAGCAAGATGATTTAACTTTTTTTCCAAAAGAATAAACTTCATTAACAAGTTTATTTCTTCTGTAAATATCTGCAATCTCAATCTTTAAAGTTTTAATTTTTAAATCCATACAAAGTATCGATAATGACCTATACTGACAGGCAGGTAAAAAACCTATTGATTTGCACCTTAGCGAAAATCTATTTTGATTTTTCAATTTAGAAAGTGTGGTTAGCTTATGTACCCATGTTTGTCACTCCGGGTCTTCTTCATCTAGATGAGGAGAATCCATTGTACCAATCTGAATAGTAATATTATTATTAGGTGTTAGTTTTTGATCAGTGCAGTTAATATATACGAAGATGTAAGTTTTTGATCTACTGATCCTTCAGTTTATTTTAAACAAGCTTTCGCTCCACGACGAGGATGTTAAGGGTTGAAACAATTTCTTGAAAATTCGTGTATATTGGTTTAATTCAACTGTTTTTTTTTATTGAAAATTGAATTATTGTTGTGCGTCCGAATGCCGGGACGCATAACACTGGCATACCCTGACGCAACTGTACTGTCCTACCGCAACTGCTTTTGTGACAAACACATGTGCAGCGCGCCGCCACGTCCGTGTATTTCAAAACACAGTAGAGTTCTGTAAATATGAGTGACCGAGAAACGTGATTCTCACAGCGGAGATGTAGTTTGTCTTCAACTTATTCGTAATAATCATTTTGAACTTTTACGGCACCGACTTTTAATATTTATCATCAGTTCTGTAATTATGACTGAACAGTTCGAGATGATTTACAGAAAAGTTACGTTTAATTAACCTAATTTTTCTCATATCCGCCACGTCGTAACTACTTCATTAATTCTACAAGCACAAATTTTTTTTCCGTATGGTACAACTGTGCACGTTGCTGACCACAGGTACGACTGTGCACATATGGTACCCTACGAACGGTTCACTTGCACAGATGGGATACTTCCAACTGTGCTCGTCGAAATTTAAACGTGCATAGATGGTACCCTACCAACAGTTCACGTGCAGAGATGGGAGACTCCCGACTGTGCACGTGCACAAATGGTAAACTCTCAACTGTGCACGTCTCAATTCGTGAGTGCTACAACTGTGCACGTTGTTGGCCACTGACTCAACTGTGCACGTTCACAGATTAGACACTCCCAACTGTGCACGTCGAGGATCAGCGGTATAACACATGCACATGTGTGTTGAACAACTTATCGTATCAATTGAGACGTGTACAGTTGGAGGTGTTCCATCTGTGCACGTCTAAATGTCGTCGTGCACAATTGGGAGTGTTCCATCTGTGCACGTGCAGAGTTATGCCAGTGGGTAGCAACGTGCTCAGTTGTACCGCTCGCAAATTGAGACCTGGACAGTCGGCAGCCAAAGCTCGGCTAATGTTATTGGGCCAATATCGGCATTTTAATCGGCCCACTGTTGTGCCCGTACTGGCTGCCTATATTGGCTATTCAAATTTGTCGATCTACCGCCGATGCTTGGCCTAGTGATGGCACATTACTGGACCAAGTGTCACTTTTATCACGGCAAAGCATGTTTTATGAGGAAAAGCCAGAGTTCGGCGCACACTCGGTGCACTGCTGTTCCCAACTTCGTCTTAACTTTGGCTAAACATGTTTCAATAGGAAAAGCCAAGGCCTGGCCCAGCAAAGGCGCATCACTGGGCCCAGTGTGACTTTTACTACAACAAACCATGTTTTAAGAGGAAGAGCCAGAGTTCGGCCTAGACTTGGCGCACTGCTGTTCCCAACTTCGTCTTTATTTTGGGTAAACATGTTTCAATGGGAAAAGCCGAGGTCTGGCCTAGCAAAGGCCGGAATTACGTGCCAAGTACAGGCCAAAGCATTTATTCAGATTAAAGTGCGATATGGACGGCCGAGTTTGAGCCGTTATTGGTATCCACTGATGAGCCGACGACCCAGGTGGAAATTTCCACACTCCGCCGGAGTTCACCGCAGGCGCAGTACTGGCCCAGTACTGGTCAGCAGTACAGATAATCAGTCATTCGCCCAGTACTGGCTAACGGCTAGCTCCAGGATCGACGCAGTACTGTGCCGATAGTATGAATATTTAAAAAAATGTGTAATGCGTTTAAAAATATAGTTAGTGTGTTCTAAAATGTCTAAGAACTATAAATACAACTGTCGCGAATACAACTTTTTTCCCGTTTTTTTTTTCAAGAAAAAAATTGTAAGTTCCATCTTTATTTAAAATTGTAAATGCTCAGAAAAAATTAAACTTTATGTCAATCTTAAACGTTGTAAAATGGTCTAAAACACCTAAAAACCAAACATTAACATAAAAAATTACATTTCCTGTCATTGTAGAAAGTTTTGAAGTAATGTAAAACGCGAAAAAACGAAATAATTACACGAAGAAAAATTGTAATCGATATAGATTATTCATTTAAAAATTATTTTATTGATATTCCTGTTAAAAATTCGTATATTTTACATTTACATAACGTCGTATGATAATAAGTATTTAATAAATTTAAATTTGAAATTTAAAGATTTTTTCGGGTTTCAATCGTGTACGAAACTATGAATTTTGCCGACGTTTCGTGAACATTGCAGTTCACTTCTTCAGGACTGACCTGAAACTAAAGTTTCAGATTATGTTGTTCTTATATATGTATTCTCTACGATGTTTGTGATTGGCCAGAGAGCCCCATTGTGGGGGCTGGTTGAACTTGATTAGCCAATGAAGTCTTTTTTGAAAAACCCGGGAGTACTGAAAGCCAAATTGGATTGGTATTATATCCAGTCTCCCTATTGACGTTATTAGGGTGCTTCAAAATTTCCATTGCTTCTCTATGTTTTCTTGGAAATTTATTGCACGTTTTTGCGATGACGGTTGTTTTGTCCAATAAATACTATGTCCTGTTTCGATATGATGCTCAGCTACTGCTGATTGCGTGAAATGTTTTAGCGTGACTTTACTCTCATGTTCCTTTACATGTTGACTTACCGCTCTCCCGGTTTCTCCAATATGGACTTTGCCACAAGAACAAGGGATTTTATATACTCCCGGATCACTGAAAGGTTCCTTTTTATCTTTAGGGTTGTTTAGAAGTTGTCCTATTTTCACAGGTGGCTTAAACATAGTTTGGAAGTTGTGTTTGTTGAGAATTCTTCCTATTTGTTCGGTGATACCTTGAATGTATCTTCTTATTGCTTTATTAATTTGTTTCTTTGTGTAATCGTTTTGTATTAGGATTTGTTCAACATTTTGTAGTTCCTTTTGTAAGTTTTCTTGATCTATTATGGAGACAGCTCTGTATACAAGGAAGTTGATGAGCGATTGCTTTTGAGATGGGTAGTGGTGGGAGGACGCATGTAGGTATCTGTTTGTATGCGTGGGTTTTCTGTAAACTTCTTGTCGTAGTGTGTTATCGGATCTTTTGTAAACTAGTAAGTCCAAGAAAGCTAATTTTCCATGGTGATTTTTGAGGGAGCGAATGTAAAATTATGTCCTTTAGATAAGGCTGAAATCATTTCATTCCTGATAGGATGGTTATAGATGTGTTTTACTGTGTTAGACGGCAACATTCATAGTTTCGCACACGATTGAAACCCGAAAAAATCTTTAAATTTTAAATGTAAATTTATTATAATGAATCATGGTGAAAGTATTGAACCTATCGATAATAAATATTCAATTAGAAAAAGAGAGTTTAAAATTTTGTGTTTTAACTTTTTAAGACATCCGACTGCTAGGCAATAGATTCATGTATAGATGTTGGTTCGATAACCCGAAGCGTTAGAAATTTAATTTGTAATATAATGTTTAAAAATGTAATATATGTATTCACACTACATATAAAGATGCGTCCTAAAAACAATTCAATGATTTTTTCTTATTTTTTAAATTAACTCCGGTGATGGCGGCCAGAGTCTGGGCCAGAATTGACCGCCAAGTGCATACCGGAGTTATCATTCCAGCAACTGTACAATAATGGCAGCCGATCTTCGGCAATATTTTTGCCGATACTGGGTCAGTGCTGCGCCGTATCTAACTTCGCACTTGGGGTTATTTCAGAAACAAAAATTAATTTCTTCAAAATTTTAGTTTTTTTGATTTGATTTTTCTGTATGTTTCTGTTTAAACAATAAATTTTTTCCATGAACAGCTATTGATTCGGAAGTGAAAGAAAATACTGCAAAAAGTCAATTAGTGCACGTTCGATTTATTCCCGTAGTTTGGAATAAAAGAAAATTGTAGCATACCTATTACTGAGAATGAGTGATTTCACTGGCTCTTCTTTGCTCATCCTGTTGCAACTCAATGACATACTTGCATGAACAATTAGTTACGGACGTTTTGCGATAATTGACTATCTACAAAAACAGAAACACAGAACAATAAGAAAAGGGTAAATATAAAATGTGAATAACGCGAGAGAATCACTAACGCTCGTAAAGGCGACAGAACACTATTTTTGGCTCCCTTGAGAGCGTGAAAAACTCGAAATTACGTGCACTGCATTGAATGGAAAAATCGTGAATGGATCTCGGGCTAGTTCATTTAAACTTACGACTTACTACTTGCGACACCCACGTGCGTTGATCAGGTAAAACTGACTGAGTGGGGATACGATTATTCCTACTTTTCCCTTCTAATTACTCCGGGCATCATCACTTGGTTAATATGTAAATAAACATAGAGCCCAGAAGAAAAATTTACTTGAAACGAAAATTTCGGAATTTCATAATCAGGAAATTGAGAAACATGGAAAATCAGGATGTCTAGCGATTCTCAGAATTAGAATTCAAGGTATTTTCCTGGTTCTCCAGGCCAATAAGAAATCAATTTTTTCCAGACAGGCCTTTTTGCACATCAAATAATGAAATAACCGTTTGCTATACATGTAAGAAATGAGGCATTGCATTCTTCTAATGAACAAAAATTTTTCATGCAAGCAGAACCATAAATAACCAAATTCTTAATTTTTTGCGAACATATAAGTCGTCGCATGAGAGCTAGACTACGCCATGTGTCCACTGACTGTCAAGCTGAGAAAATAAGGTTTAAAGTTTTAATGATATTATACCGGTATACCCTGATGAAACGTTTCGAAATATCAGATTTATCATATAACTTATAAACAATATGCAACAAAGAACCTACTGAAATAAATTTAATACAATTAATAACTTAATTTACCAGAAATCAAAAAGCTATTGTGTACATTGCACAATATGGACTTAGATTTAACACAACGTTTTTTCTTCATTCGGGTGCCAAACCACTACTTTTTGTCTCGATTTAAATGTATGTATGTATGTATGTATGTATACCATTGAGCCATTTCTCTTTCGGGGTAGGCGTGACACTACCCGATTCGGGTAGTATTTCTTGGTGGATAGTTTCTTGTAGTAAATAACTACAAGTGTGGGCTCACCACACCCACGACACGCCAACAGCACGTAGTTAGTAGTATTCCCGGACGGTCACCCATCCAAGTACTAACCGCGCCCAACACTGCTTAACTTCAGTGATCTAACGAGAACTGGTTTTTTCAGCGTGGTATGGCCGTTGGCTATACCTTGGCCATAAATGATTCATCCGGCCTTGACAAGATTATTTTTTCACCTTCTCTTGTTATTATAGTCACACCCTGCTCCTAGACTTCAGTGAATCTTGTTACACCTCCTAAATCCCATATGACTCATCTCACCCTTTAAAGTTACCCCAAACCACCCCACTTGTTTTTCTTCACGTTTTTCAAATCATTGCAAAAATACCTAATTTCTACAGTGAACCAGTGCACAGAAAAAATTAGGGTTACAATGTTTTTTCAGCTCATTTAAGTGCAAACTCATTATGAACTGCAGCTATGTTCACTGTTGTGATCAATGTCAAATCTGAAAAACACAATTGAATTCCTTTCAATGTTCGTATTGCTTTCCCTACATGCAAACGACAAGAATGTCACGCGTTAAACCATTAATAAAAACTCCTAATAACCATATTACCTTCCGGCGACCAGAAATCGACGAACTCGACCAAAAAATCACCCGAAATACATGTACTGGGCGATCCATTTTTCAAATTTGAGCGACTTGGTCAAAGCTTCATCTGGCAACCCGGCCCGTTCGCATCTCGGTGATTCTTAACAAAATAACTAAATACGTGATCTGGAAACTAGGATCGAGCAAAATATTTGCTTGGATCAACCAAAATATTTGCTGGATCAATCAACAGATATTGTATAATCAACCAAATTTTACAAAAATTGGAAGCAGACGAATTTATGCACTCAAAAATTGTAATCATTAAAATAATTCGCCTAGATTGGAACCGTCTAAAATAGTTTGCAGAGTTCAATTTTGATTTAAATACTTTCTCCTTGTATGTAGATGACATTGAACTTGAAATATTTTCAATCTGGCTCTTAATGAAGAAAAATTGAGAGATTCAAATAGGAGATATAGACAAACATATCAAGAGCCACTGCAGTTAAGTTTACTATCTTTCAAGTATCATGAGCTTCTGAGACAGTGTAATTAATCTCAAGATACTGACGAGGAATAGAAGATGATGGAAGAACCGTGAAAATACAAAAAAGACATTGATAAACGAGAATGGGATTTCTGTGAGAAACATCTTGGCTCGATGAAGGATCAGAGATGACCGAGTACATGCACAAGCAGTGTGACGGTTTCAAGGAGTGCATTAAGTAATGGTAGACATGAATTAAAATATGTCGTGGCAGTCTGCCGTCCATCATCGCACGAACCGGACGAGAGCCACATGCGTGGGTGCTACCCTAATACCAGGCATACCTATAGACACCTATAGAGTATGGATTTATAGAACTTTATATCTTGGCTCTTAGCTCGCTTATCGCACTATATGCGTTATTTCCCACTGGATTTTCCCAGCCAGAACGAAACATATGTATACTAGAACCATGCATATAGTTTATAATAATATACAAATATACGAGTAAAAGGACGTGGGTTACACTCAATGGGAACAGGTATTCGATGTTTACACACGTACGATTTTTACACCTTAGGCATTTGCGAATCTCGTGAGTTGGCGTTACGCGAGAATTGGACGTCCGCGTGACCTCTGTTACATGATTTATTCAAGTTTAGGATGTTCTAGAACGAAAGATTATATTTATTTTTTATTTATTTCTAATTCAGATAGAAGAAAGAGAATGTAAGTAGCAGTTCAAAAACTACGTCATATTGATTGTGGGGTAGATAAAGGATTAAAGCAGAATGTGACATCACCACGCAAAGAAATGTCCTCTTGTGACAAAAGGATGTTCATAAACTTGCATGGCATTTCTTTTCAAATTTAAGGTTGAAAGGACTTTCATTTGTCTCAACAGGAATCTTTTTACAGTTAAAATGTTCCTTATGCGACTAACTTCACCTGATGTTGCAGCTAAATACTTCTGTGTGTATAAAAAATATATTCACGTCGTTCAAAACAAAACAGGCAAGAGGACGATGTTTTTGTTTCAAGACAACTTTTTCCCTGAGTGACACATGAAAAGATAAATGTGCACAGCAAAAACAGAAGTGAATGTTTCTTGCTGGCAATTTTCAAGTAGATGACGTTCAATTTTTTCGCATCAAAACAAAACAAGATTCAAAAGAGTTGAGATGGTAACCATTTCCAATATGGTGGGCAAATCTTGACACGTGAAGTTAATTTTTGCTGCAAGTAAAGATTACTCTGAAATCGCTGTGAAGATTATATTTTTTTGTGTGAATAAAAATTTTGTGAAACGCTTGATAATTGAAAATTAGTGTATTTATTTTAAAAGTAGAGCATCGAATCACAAATTCCTATTCAGACCAAAAATTATCAAAATTTAAGAATTTTAAATTATATTAAAATCAAATTCGAAATCCTATTTAACGTCCAATACTCAAGTTAATGTATAGAATTCCTGAAAATAAAACAAGAATCCAACGATCAAATTTGAACAAGCACCGAAAGATGCTCCTATTGAAATTCCTAAAAAACAAAAAAATTTGGTTTCTTTCGATAAAAATAAAAATGAGAAGGTAACGAACCAAATCCCCTTCCTTCTTTTTTTATTTCTTTCGTCTTTCTTACTTTTATTATTATCAAGTCACAATATTGAAACATTTATAATATTTACCAACGTTTAGAGGAATTCTACACATTATTTAAAAAATTATCAATATATCGAGGGGAAAGAAATATTGCCGGGGAAGCAGGCGGGATTTAGGGTGGGTAGGAGTACTATCGACAATACCTACGTTCTACAGCACGTGATGGATAGAGAATTAGCGAAGAAGGGGACGAGAGTGTACGCGTTTTTTGTGGATCTCAAAGGCGCGTTTCCTTCAGTGGATAGGGGGAGGTTGTGGGGGCGATGGAGGATGGAGGAGTGGAGAGAGGCCTGATTGAGAGGGTAAGGGAGATATATGAAGAGACCAAAGACAAGGTAAGGGGAGGGGAGGGGATTCCGGAGGAGTCAGGATAGGAGGGGTTAGAATTTGGTCACTGGCGTATGCAGATGACATAGTGTTGCTGGCAAGAAGCTAGGAGGCCTTAAAGGAGATAATGAAGAGGTGGAGAAGATACCTGGATAAGAAGGGGTTCGAGCTGAATGCGGAAAAGTCCAAGGTTATGGAAAACAGAAAAGGATCGGGGGTCAGGCATGTAAATATGAGGAGAAATTTTTTGAAGAAGAGGGGGAAGTAGGCTGGTTAGGGAGTGTTGATGGGAGAAGGAGAACAGGATAGGGGGTGGGAAGATGGAGGTTGAGAGGGAAAGGTACTTTAGAACGAATGGACTGCACATGGAAAGGAAGTCAGGAGCTTATAGCGAGGATGAGATGTGTGTGCATGGAAGGTTTCAATAGGCTCTAGCTCTCTCGGGAGAAGAGTATGTATGAACTGTTTGGAAAGGGGGATGCAAGAGTGGAGCACTGGTTGGGGAGTGCGTAGAGGTGGAAAGGAGTGGGATAAGCATGGAGGTATTGATGCATGAAATGGGGGACAAAAGGGCAGTAGCATGGGTGAAGGGAGTGTTGGGTAAGATGGAGAAGGAGAAAAGGTAGGAGGAAGAGAAATGGAGAAGGAAAGATTGTAAATAGGAGAGGAAGTAGATATACGTAATTTGTAAGCCGCGAAAGCAGAGGATGGCAACGCGAGGCAATGCGAGCGAGGCGAGGCGAAGCGAGGAAGGCAAGGCGATAAGAGCGTGAGATCTTAGAGATAAGGTATGGATGGATGTTAGTATTTAAGGGTTAGTTTTAAGAGAATTCTGTGAAAAAATGGAAGTGTAAGCAAGTCAATTTTTTAAGGCCAGCAGGCTGAAAAATAAACGTTTATCTATCTAAAAAGTGTACCTAATGAGGCTGTTAATCAGTGAGCTGATAACTTGCAATTTTTAAATGAAGCTTTGGATATCAGTATAGTGAAATAAATTTGAAGCATTCATATTTTGTAGAGAGCATCCAAATTTGGAAGTCTGAATAGTGAACAGGGTAGGCGGAACAAATTTTTCCCAGGTGTGGAGTTACGGAAGTAGGATGAGGGGGGGGCGGCGGCAGTTGTAATAGAAAATTTGTTTCTGCTTATAATATATATGCGTCATTTATTTCATTAATGAGCCTGTAAGGACATTATATGTATAATATTTACATAATATATTACTATATTATAACAAATAAATATACGTGAATCTTTATTCTTTTCATTTTAAAGTTGCAAATGTACTTGTTCGTAGCTGATTTTTTCTAAAAAATGGTTAATAATATTAACTCCGTTGTTTTGCAATAATTCTTTCGCAAGGTGCGAATGCACGTGTGCATGATGATGCCGGTATGGTTGATGAGATTCTTCTTAGTCTCATAAATTCTGGAATTGAATCGGCTCAGATAGGATTGTCATTTGAATAATTGACAACGTCCTTTAACGACTACAAAAATATAGATGGAGGCCCGAAAAGACGGGTTCCCAGGTGTGAAATTCGGTCGGATGTTAGAGCTTGACCAACGGTCCAAAGTCGGCCCTGCTTTGGTAATCGATCTACGGTAACCAGAGTTGGGCCGACTAAGGTGTTTTTAAGCTTTCATTGTCCCACCGACTTGGCAACTGACATCGGCAGCGGGCGAAAAGCCGACTGTCGGCCCAATTCTGGCCCAACTTTGGGACGACCATCGGATGAACTGTGGCAGATTGGTCGGTATGACCGCAAGAATGCGGTCGGTCTGATTCTGGATACAGCAGTCGGTTAGCCACCACTCACCCTGATGCACCCGATGGTCGGTGAAGCGGGCGATGGTTAGTTGCGCCAATTGCCCTACCTCTAATCCCTAGATCGAAAAAGGTTCTCTAATCCTACGGGTTAGTTGCGCCAAGTCTATACCTGTCCGAAAATTAAATAATCTCAACTTCATCTTTTGAAATGTGCCTGAGAACTGGTGTCATAAATAATATGTGACCGTCCACGAAGAAAGGGACCTAATGCGGAAAAAGTCGATTTTCATTTTCTTACGCCAATCGATAGTTTCCGAGTTACCCTTTCATTTCCAGTAATCAGAAATTGATTAAGTGAATTACTTTTGCTTCCTCATAGAGGAAGCTTTGTAATGGTGACATTTTTCACAATTTTTAAATTCATTTAATTAAACCCTCCCTAATTTAAAAATGTCTAATACAATGTTCT
>CAKNXH010060263.1:0-10859 GCA_932178445.1 Andricus quercusramuli
GTCTAGAGTTAGACAAAACCCAAATTCGGACTAGTTGACAAGAAAAACATTTAGTTTCTTGTCTACTTACAAAATTTAAATTTTATGTGATGTCTTGACAGCGTTATATAAGTCTGAAGAGGTCAGCGAACCAAGCTGACGAAACGTTACAAAACAAAATCGTGGATTTTTATTGAAATTTACCCCCTATGATCGACGAAAATCCTTATTCAACGATATTTATAGCAGTTTGAAGTTTGCTTCTACCAGCGGCATAGATATTCGTAGTGCGAGAGATAGAGGCAGAAGTGTGATGCAAAAAAGCAGAGGGCTCGTACTATCACCTTGAAAGACACCCCTCTGATAGGTGACGTTGTTCGTTGTCAGACGATAGTTTCTAGATGAGATGATAAATCTACTTTTCCAAAGAGGCATCAATCTCTCTATGCATCTCACTATGTGTGGATGTACCTTCAAGCTTTCCAACAGACGGATGATAAGTCTATGAGAGGTTGGATCGAAAGCTTTCCGCTTGTCAATCCAGGCCATTGACAGGACGCGCTGATGGACTGTAGCGTCTTTACAGACACACCTGTCAATCAGCAGGTTCTCTCGACAGCCTGCTACAACTTTTTTCGAGCCACGTTGTTCGTAGATCTCTGGCCATACAGGGTCAATTCGTTGAACAATCCTGTTGTTTAGGACAGCTGTAATTATCTTATACAGTGTGTTCAAGCAAGTTATTGGCCTGTAATTCTCTGGTTTGCAGGGATGCTTTTCAGGCTATTAACAAGTGAAACCTTGGCACCTCCAAGAACGCCGATGATCAGGACGATTAGCTTAACAGAATATTCCGGGTATAACCGTCGAAACTCCCTTATAAGGTCTTTATACCTTTCTTTCTTCTCTTTCTCCTTCGCAGTGACGTTTTTGTCCGCTGGTGCCGAAAATTCGATAACGAACATGGTTCGTTTCTCGAAGTGAAGAAGAACCATGTCAGGCCTCGAGTGCGCAACGGAAACAATTGTCGAGAATACGAAGTTCCAATGTACGCGGCACTTCTCATTTTCAACAATTGACTCTATTTCTCTAGGAGCGTTCAGCGGAGAAGTATTTGGGCTAATTCCGTAAGAGTGACAAGAGATGGTAATAAAGCACTTTCAGTGCCGCATTGTGCCTTTGAATGTAGGCTGTTCCCGCATGAGCTGGACAACTAGATAGTATGTGTCCTAGATGCTCGGTGTGTTCATGACACGCTCTGCAGCTATCATCGGGAATATCTTGGCTCAAAATGTGGCGACAGTATGCTAGAGTGGAAATGACACCATCTTGACATTACAAAATGAAGCCCTCTGTGCCCGACTTCAATGCCGCTGATGTAAGGAAAGCAAACGTCAGCTCAAACGACATCGACTGACCTTCCACATTTCTGTGGAAGATGCCGTGCATCTTCTTGTCGAGGAGCTCTTCGCGGAAGTTATTCTCCTGTGCTTTCTCAATCCGGGCCTTCAGGAGTGAGTATTCAAGATGGATAAGATTTGATGCACTTTGCTCACCCCTGATATTGAAGTCAAGGCCGAGTGTTTCAGCAGCCTCTTCTGCTACTTTGTAAAGAAACGCCCCTTTGCCTACTTCTTCGTGTTTTTGACCATTTCAAGAAGAGTATCTTGTCCATTTGCGACAATATGTGCTGTACCCAGAATAATCCTGTTGTGAGGACATTCAAGAAATTTGACGACCTCGAGCTCCTCAGAAATTTATTTTGGTTGGTTGTGGACATGAGAACTTTTAATCAGGACCTCAAGATCTATCATTTCCCGCAGTTTCGTCCAATTTGACAGAATGGTTTTTTCCTATGTATTGTGCGCGGTGTTCTTTCAAACTTTAATTGAACCAAGTTAACACAAGCCGAGAGTGGAAGTTGAGAATGAAAAATTTGGTCAGGAGCGGAAATGAGGTCAGTCTTTCTTGCATGCTATCTCCTCAGTTTCTATATATCCAAAATACTATAAGTTAGGCTTAATCGGCGCAGAATTTAATAAGCTTTCTGATGGCATTTTGTAAATTTGCCATGTTAAATTTTTCGCAGATTTAGTCATTTTCTTAATCTAGCCTATCTTTAATCTGACTTTCGTAAGTAAACGCACACCTTTCACTATTAGTGTACGTTGCCACGACTTGACTCTAGTTGGATTTCGAGTCCAGTCACCTGCACTATTTTTTCATTTTAGTGACTGAATCAACAAAACAAAATGTAAAACATCAGTAAGATTAATTCGTGGATAATTATGTTTTTTATTAGAGATAAGCGAAAATCAGAAAGATATTACATCATTTTCATATATTTTCATTGTTTACATTGTTACTGATCTTCACATATAAGCAATGGTTACATTATTCATTCAAGGAGAAAAGCGAGAGTGAAAAATTGGGTCTTTAGTGCTGGTAGTCGAGGTGTTCATTACTGAACTGTAGTTGTACAAAAATTTCGAGATTGAAATTAGGTTATTGATTTAAGTGCAATCGTGGTATTAACATCCTTACGTAACTAAAGAGATTTCAGCTTGTCGACGGCCTGACTCCTCTAGTGCACTGTACAGAGTCCAGTCCAGAACAGGAATCGTTTCTATACTCGCAACGGTAAATAATTCACAGCCACACAACAACAAAAAAATGTCCAGATCTGGTAACGTGATACATGTATATCTTTGTATTTTGACGCCCTGATTCTGAATCTGCCATCAGAATTAGCCTAGCGGGACGTGCTTCAGCCCTAACCTCAAAAAAGAACAGAAGATTACGAGAAAATGCGTAAAAATTGTGATATACTGCCAGACAAGCAAATTTTAATCACAAAAGCAGGAATGCACCTACAGATTAATGTAACCTTGCCCAAAATAACGTTACCTGACTGCATCTACCTAACCCAACCCAAGGTAACCTAACTTAACTCAATCGAACCCAACATAACACAATAGAAGTAAATGTTCTTCTCTTCCACTGCCAAGTGTAGTCATGTCGATTAGTCTGCAGAGCCTTAACTTACTAATGACGTGAACCTCTTCAAACCTAACAAAACCTAACCTTACTTAACCAAACTTAACTCCAACGACCCTATCGTGTAACAGTAGAACTGAATGTATTTTACTTCTATTGTTTTAATTGTAACCATGTTCATTAATCTGCAGAACCTTGACCTGCAAAAGACTTGAACCCTTCCAAACGAGGAAAGGAAACTACCAAGCTAGCGTCCCTTTTTTGGCGGACCGTAATATGAACGAATGTACTCGATAACTGCCTCTAGTTTCGTAATCTCTCAACGTTAGCATTTTTCGCCTGTGTCTGTAACCAGGGCACCTCCACATGGTGACGGTGGGCAACGGATCCATACTAGCTGAGTCCCTGGGTAAACGGCGTTCATGCCGTCATGGCAGGCACAGGAAAAAAGTGTTCTACGATGCAGGGATTCAGAACCCCAGTATCGGCGTCTGGTCAGGGTGGGAAAGCGGGCCCTCCGACGTCGTCATCATGCAACCGTAGCTCTTCGTCAATGGAAAACTTGGTTGATGTAGAGTCTCATGCCTCAAGGAAAGCATGCACGAGCATCAAAAAATTATACTCGTCAGTATTATACTCAAACGCACGACTGCAAGAATAAATCAGATGCATTCTGTTATGCTTGCTGTAAATATGAAGTGCGCTCTTTGCGGAAACCAATAGATGAGGAAGTGATAGGCCTCTATGAAAAGTGTTTCGACCGTAAATTACTCCATCAAGAAACGAATTGGGTTCCGCACATCATTTGTAATTCCTGCAGACTGATGTTGTATCGTTTGAAGAACTCAAAGAACAAAGGATATCGCAAATACTCAACACCAACCGTATGGAAGAAACCCGTCCATGTGAAAGACTGCTACTTTTGCACGAATAACGTTGAAGGAATTACCGCAAAAACTAAGGGGACTATTTCATACATTAATGTGTGCACAGTTATAAGACCAATTCCAATCGACCCAAAAGCACGTCTAACTGATTGCAGCGTCAGGGGAGAAGGTAGAATGGAAGTTGACAACCAACCTGAGGGAGATGGTAGTGAGAGCAGTGATAAAGAAGATAGTCATGATTCTATTGAAAATGACGGCGGAGAAAATGAATATGTTGCGCATAACACAAAGCAAAATGTTCTGCTATTACTGTCTCAGCTGGAACTCAATGATTTCATTCGAGATCTCGGTTTACCCAAAGATGGTGCGGAATTCGCCGCATCATTCCTAAAAAAAAGAAACTTGCTGAAGCCTAAGACAAAAGTTTCATTTTATCGCGACAGAGATAAAGAATTCAGAAAGTACTTTACTAAAGACGAAGAGACATCCTTAGTACATTGCACTGATGTAAAAGCTTTAATGGATCAACTGAAAGAAAATGCGTATAAAGATGAAGAATGGCGACTTTTTGTTGATTCATCAAAACACAGTATAAAAGCTGTTCTATTGCATAACACTAATACTTACGCTCCCATCCCCTTAGCTCACTCAACAGTCATCAAAGAAGAGTACAACAATGTGAAAATGCTTCTGGAAAAAGTGAATTACGCTAATCACAAATGACAAATATGTGGTGATCTGAAAATTATAACTATGATGTTAGGTCAACAATCGGGTTTCACGGGACAGCCATGCTTTTTATGTTTGTGGAATAGCAGAGATCGAGGTAACCATTATAAGAAAAAAAATTGGCCTGTGAGAGAATCTCTTCAACCTGGTTCTCACAATATCATACACGAAAGTCTCGTTGATCCAAGGAAAATTCTCCTTCCTCCCCTTCACATAAAGCTTGGTCTAATGAAGCAGTTCGTCAAGGCGTTAGACAAAGATGCTTAATGCTTTACGTACATAGCCCGAAAATTTCCTAAAATTTCTGATGCTAAATTAAAAGAAGGAGTGTTTGATGGACCACAAATTCGAACTTTACTCATGGACACAAATTTCGTCAGCCAAATGACAAACATTAAAATGGAAGCTTGGGAGGGTTTTAGAGCAGTAACAGCGAATTTCCTCGGTAACAATAAAAGTCCTGACTACAAAGAAATTGTTGCAAATATGATTAAAAACTACAAAAAGTTGGGATGTTTGATGAATTTAAAACTACACTTTCTAGATTCACATGTGGATAAGTTTCAGGGTAGATGGGATGGAGTCATGATGGCTGATTTTTGCTGGATGCTGAAAAGGGAAACAATAAGCGAGAAAGGTCTCAAACGTAAGCGTAATCCTTTATATCGATCCTTCGAAGAAAAAAGTACACGGTATAGTAGAAGGAAAATATACTAAAGTCACTTCTAAATGAATGTAATATACATAGAAAGTTAGATTAGGTTAGGTTAAGTTTAATTAGATTTTGATAGTTTCTAGCCATTTGTAGGTTAAGGCTCTGCAGACTAATCAACATGGCTGCACTTAGCAGTGAAAGCAACACACATTCAGTTTTATTGTTTAACGTTATATGAGATAGAGTCAAGTTAGTTTGGGTTAGGTATAGTTAAATTAGTTCAGGTTTTGTTAGGTTTGAAGAGGTTGAAGTCACTAGTAAGTTAAGGCTCTGCAGACTAATCGACATGACTACACTTGGCAGTGGAAGCAAAAAACATTTGCTTCTATTGTGTTATGTTGGGTTCGATTGAGTTAAGTTAGGTTACGTTGGGTTGGGTCAGGTAGATGCAGTCAGATAACGTTATTTCGGGCAAGGTTACGTCATCTGTAGGTGCAGTCCTGCTTTTGTAATTAAAATTTGCTTGTCTGGCAGAATATCACAATTTTTTCGCATTTTCTCATAATCTTCTGTTGTTTTTCGAGGTTAGGGCTGAACCGCGACCCGTTGGGCTAATTCTGATGGCAGACTCAGAATCAGCGCGTCAAAATACATAGATATACATGTATCGCGTTACCAGATTTGGACATTTTTTTTTTTGTGTGGCTGTGTAATGATCGGCGAAAAAAATGTACAAGCAAACAGAGCGGCGGATGTTGAAAGGTCGATATAGTCACTTTTCATTTCATGAACTGACATTTATTTATATATTATACATACATATATCCAATAAGTTTTGACATTAAATTATAAACATTTATTTGCTGAAACAGAAAAGGTCGATTTAGATGAAAAATCGTAGTTGCCGAGAATTGAACACAGGTTTCCAACGCAGTAATCAGGTTCTCTCTGCAATCTGGAATTCTGGATGCTAAAGTAAGAGGCACTGAACGTCCTTATGGTATCAAGCAAGCAAGCTTCAGTTCGCTGTTGCCCTCACGTTATTGAGTCCGGAGCATCCAGGAATGGTTACTGGACTACTGCAAACTCAGTCGAATTCCCAATAGAACACCATAAACTATACTTCGTTTAAGAATTCGTCTTTCCGACAACTGAGACACGGTATATAGATTTCCATTATTGATGCAGAGAAGTATGGTAATTTATGTGCAAATCTTGTGTTGGTTCAAACTTGATTCCCATATAGTAATTGCTCTTTAATCGCCACCATCTTATCTGGTGTGTTTGACTGAACGGAATAGTATCTGTTTCAATTTGTAAGCGTATACGCTCATTTTCATCTGGTGGAATTACATTTCTATCTGTGAGTCTTACGCTGGTTATCTGCTGAGTAGCCTGATCATAATAATAACTAACATCTCTACCAAAGTGTGGCGTGTACTTGATTACTGCTGCAGCTGGACGTCTGTCACGAACTATGTAAAAAAAAATATTTGTAATAAAAAAAGAGGTTCAAAATGAATCTCGAAATGGAAAATCAAACAGGTCAAGGTTGATATGTGGGGGCAAGCGGTGCACATCTGATACTATATTTCACAGATACGGGTCCAAGAAAGTGACCCAGGGAGGGGAAGGGCTTCATAAAATTGAATACACATAGACAGTTATGAATAATTATTACATTATTCAATTGCAGTATATACGATTTCAAAAATTTAATATAATTTCATACTAGAAATAAATAATCTAAATCATAGGCTTTTCATAAATTGAAGCAAAATTTATGGGATTGCAAAAAATTTCCTAAACTTCATAAAGATTTTGTAAAATTTTATGAGATATTGAAGGTTTTTAGGTATTTTTCCACGAATAAAAGGAACATCAGTCAATGTCAACAATTTTAAAGGATTTTTATGCAGTGATTTGAAGTGAATTTTAACGAATTCTAATAAATATAGAAAGATTCAAAGCATTTCATGATATTCCTATAAATTTCAAAGATTTTCTTACGAATGAAGGGATTTTGTAGCGCTTTGAATATTTGAATATAATTTATGATATTTTGCAACTAAAGTTTTACATAGTTCAGTTGCAAGCCTTTATATTTTTCACTTGGAAGAAGCAAATATCGCATTCAGAAATTCAGATTCAAGGGTGCGCCGCTTTCCCACACATGAGCGGCTTCGTCCCAGTTTAGGGTAGCTCTATGAATATCACTGATTTTAAATTAAGTTTAAATTATTTTTATTTATTTATTTGTTCTATTTGTCGAAGCTGAAAATGTGGCTCAATTTTGGCATGATCAGGGCAACCAATAGTTGGCTAATAATACTGGGCCAGGCTCTGCCTTTTTCGATTCAATGCCCAGATTGCGGCCTCAGCCTCACGACACTATTAACACTTTTTTAACGATGCAACTATTTTCCCACTATTTACAAAAATATGACACTAAAGCTACTAGTTTCTCAATTTGATATTGAGGGGAAAATCCACAAAATACTTGAACAAACGTGACAAATAATGAAAAATCACAAAACAGAACATCTTCTGCCGACATCCACAAGTGATACACGTAAGCAAACCAATACTTTATCATCAGTACCATCTGGTAGCATGGTTATTAAAAAAATTCTAATATTGGCGCGGTATTAAAAAAATATGACAATGCACACGTACCATTTTTGCACAAAATATTATAATACGGACAATTATTAATAAGAATATTATCAAAAAAATTTTAAAAACACAACAAAATGCACTCAACTCCCGATTCTTTGCCTCCCGATGTATTGCCGGCTTCACACTTGACTGCTTCTGGCCTCCTTTCACCCTGGGCGTTCCTGGACGGCCTATACGATCAAACAGTCAGTGCTGTATCTGAAGTTGTGAACGTCGTGACTCTCTGAGCGCTACTGCGCCATACTGTTCCAAGGTCAGAGACTACATGATGATACAGTCCTAATTGTTGACACGAAAAAATCCCAACGCTCCTTTGCCGACCAGACCCGAAGCCGAAAAAGCATCGGGAGTTGAGTGTAATTTCCATATTGACTAAATAATTTTGGGACACCTATCCCACACACATTTTCTAACAAAACTTGTTTCCAAATTAAAAACAATTTACACTATGCCTTCACGCGACTACCCTCGAAACTCCAAATACCAAAATGTATATTGTAACAAACTCTAAAAACAACACCAAACAGGGTATGTCTGCATTCTGATTCTTTTAAATATGGCCCTAATATTTCTTTGTCCTTGATATCGATGCTGCCAGATGGAGCTGATGATAAAGTGTCAGTTTGTATACATTTTCACTTATCGATTGCGGTAGAAAAAGTTGTTTTTCATTATTCTCAATTATTTCTCACAATTATCGAAGTGTTCTGTGGCCTTTTCGCCCTGAATATAAATTGTGGCATTTTCTTTGACCAAAATTTGAGGGCTGCAAATTTGTCCTCTAACAAGCATTCGCTGGTGAAAATTCGGGCCATTCAAATTGTATATCCGATAACAAAATCACTTAATCCCTCAATTTAATATTAAAAAAATTATATGATACTATTTATCTACTATTTTGCAAAATGTGTGCTACTATTGGGATTTTTTTCAATTTATTAAAAAAAGTCCGAGGGCAGCGATTTCAACCCTGCAATTTCTCAAATATTTGTCTGCGTCACTATTTGCTTTTCATGGAGAGAGGGGACGCAAAATAATAAATTGGCAAAGGCCGCGAAGAAGGCTTATTACGGCTCTACCCTGATTTGGCCAAAACTTGGCCCTATTTTCAGCTGCGGGAATACTTACATCCGCGCTCATTATAGTATCGTGCATTGTCAACTCTCAGAATATTTCTAGATTGTCCAAGACCTATCGTGGTCACAATAAAGAATATGCCCCGCTGATATTCCAAGAACTCTTCAAGATGAAGTGCATGGTGCTCTCTAAGAATTTTAGGATTTCCTCCTTGAAGAGCCATACTGTACGGGATGCCAAAGTCATCAACGAACATATCAACCACTCTGCTTTTATACTTGAATGTACGATGATGTGACTCTAGATTAGCTGTAAAAAGAGAATAAAGATTCGTAATTTCAAAAATATGAAAAAGCAATAATAAAAAGTTTAAGCAGTTTTCAGTATATTCTACCGAAAACCCCAAAAACATTGAAAATAAATCTCTATGTTGAATACTGAGTTGTTATTATTATTCGCAGCACCGAAAACTAGACATTTCTATTCGAAAATCTTTGAACGTTCAAGATTCCACCATATAAAAAGATACAAAAATTCTACTGTTTAGAAGAAGGGATGAGGAAACAGTATGCCACATTGGCTTGGACGAAGAGAGGATAAAACAAGTTGATAATTACATATGTGTATCCTGGAAGTCTATTCACTAATGATGGAAAGATAGCCCGAGATATATCCTGGCGTATAAGCGAGGGTAGGATGGTTATTCGCAGTGCGGGAGCCAATGTCAAAAGTGAAAATATGACCAATGGAGCTGAAATTGTAATATATAACTCGCTGGGTCCCAAAAGAAAGTACGCAATTCACGGTGACAAATAGAATCTACGTAACTCGTAGGGATGGATAGAAAATACATAACTCTCGGTAGCTGATAGAAACTACGTAACTTTATTTTTTTGGATTTTGAATTACCGTCAGAAACTGTTGGAGTGTGTTGAAAGCCGTAACAAAAACGCTTCAATTTTCTTATTGATTGATGTAGAGCGTATTAATTGATAAATAACAAATTTACGTAACGAGTTTTTATAAGTGGATTCCGTGATGACAAAAATGCATGGAAGAAAATTTGTAGAGCAGAAAATTTCCTTTTGGGACCAATACATTTTTTTGCATTACATCAATTTGGAAAATCATAATGTTGAAAATAGCGATTCATGTCTGTATCATTTGATATGTGTTTAAGAATGTACGAAATGAGTCTGGTTTTTAGCGGTCCTCGCTCGGCTTTCTTTAATCTGAACTATGAGAGTGTGATTCATACATTATATGTGTTTCCTGAATCAGACCACCATGAAAACAGTCAGTCGGCTGCAGATTATCGGTGCGAGAGCATGATCCGATGTCGCCGGTTATTTTCGATGTATATGAAGGCTAACTTTTCTCAGAATAAATTTGCTCGATTATTTTACCGTAACTTTGCACATGATTCTTCTTATTTTAACCTTTTATCATAATACATAATTAATTTTTTCAAAGTGCAAGTAAAGTTACTGAAGTGTAAAAATAAAAAAAAAAACTGTGAAAGATAGAGTGCAACTTGTGAATAAAGTCAAGTGGCGTTGAGTTCGATAATTTGTTGTGAAAAGTGATTTTCTGTGAGCCAGAATGGCTGAAGCAAAGATGTATCACATTCATCGCTTCAACGGACAAAATTGTCAACTCTGGAAACGTCAAATGCAAATTTATATGGTGGAGAATAAACTGAAGAGGTACATCGATGGATCGACTCCAAGGCCTGCAGAAGCAACAGAAGTTGCTGCATGGGAAGAAAAGGATGCTGCAGCACAGGCATTTTTAATAAAAGGTCTGGAACTGGATCAGTTAAAATATTTGACAGATTGTTCTACAGCTGCGCAAAT
>CAKNXH010060264.1:6062-20969 GCA_932178445.1 Andricus quercusramuli
CGGTTCAATTGTAATTAATTAAGTTGATTAAAAGTCGTCAAATGTATCAAAAAATTAGAACAAGTATACAATAATTTCACAAGTTTATTATAAATATCTTTGTTCAGTTATTATGAATATCAAAGTGTGTAGAAATGTCACCTTTTTATGTTTAAAATTAAATAACGATGTTTTTCACTTTTTGAAGGTAACTTTATAATAGGACAAGTATTTTGTCAATAGCATAAATTCAAATTGAATTTAAATTTGATTCTAACGTACTTAAAATTCAGTGCTATAAGTATACATTATAAATTAAAGAAAAATATAATTACAACAAATTTTCACAATAAATATCGCTAACACTTCCGGGTTTTCAAGCATGCCTTTTCCAGGCATTTAATTTTAAATAATATAAAAAAATGATTAAAAACGTGAATGTAGTTTTATTGTTAATATAGTACTGAGCTATTTGCGGCGTTCTTGTCGAATTTTGTTCTAAGAAATTCTTTAAAAACGCATGGAAATTTTTTGAAATCCCTTAAAAACATTAAAATCCTTAAAAATCCCTTGAAATTTTCTAAATCTCTTAAAACGAATTGGAATCTTTAAAAATATTCAAAAATGTTGAAAATCTATTAAAATTCCTTCAGATTACTGAAATTAATAAAAATTCATTGAACCTTTTCAAATTCCTTAAAATATTCCAAGTATTTTGAAATCTTTTGAAATCCGTTAAAACTTCTTAAAGTTCTTGAAAATGCCGAGGAATCTCTTAAATACCCTAAACCATTTTAAATCCTTTGAAATCCCATTAAATTACTTAATCAACTGAAAATTACGTGGAATCTTTTAAAATACCATAAAAAATCTTTGGAAATCTCTTGAAATATTTAATATCCAAAAATATTTTAAATCCGTTGAAATCATTTGAAATCCATTGAAACTTTTTGAAACTCTTTAAAATTCCTTGGAAGTTAAAAAATCTTTAGAATCATTTAGAATACCTTCAAATTATTGAAATCTATCATTCCAAACTTTTTAAAGCTCGTGAAAATTTCTTAGAACTTTAAAAATAATTTCCCTGGCTTTCCATAAACAACAAAATTCCCTAAAATTTTCAGGTTTTCCAGACATGACTTTTCCAGATATTCCATTTTAAACAAATTGAAAAAATAATTCAAAACGTGAATGTAGTTTAAATTGTCAATATAGTAGTCAACTCTTCGCAGCGTTTTTGTCTAATTTTGTTATAAAAAACCCCTAAGATGATCCGGGGTTATTTTTGTATGCAGAGAAAATTTAATAATACAATTTCTGACGCTGAAACTTCTTCTACTTGAAACATCGGTGAAGAATTTATCAAAGTGAGAAAGGCGGATCCCAAAGGACCCCTATAAAAAGTTTGGATCGCGTCAAAGGACACGTTTAACACGAAAGTTAAGATTATGAACGTGACTTTTTCCTTTCTTGAAAATCTCTGGTTCAGTTTTGATGCATATTTAATGCACATCCCCAGTACACGCTGTTTATGTTGTTAGGAGAGACCCTCTTCTTTCATAATGGGCAAATAAGGGTAAAAGTGACCCTGTTAATTCCTCTTTTGCACGTGCATTATACTACTTAACACGAGTGTCATTCATCTAACCATATCTATTACAAACTCTGTTTTGTGGGGCAAAAGTGTTATGCATAAAATGTTACTTGAGCAGTCAAGCATCATATTTAGATTACATTTTGATCAGGGTGGTTAAAAAAACTTGTTTTTATTTCCGGCTGCCATATCGCGACGGTTTGTTTCTCTGGGTGAAAAAATACTTTCCTAATTTAAAAACAAAAAATTTTAATTTATTCAGAGGTTGCGTGCATCAAATAAACGTAAACATTGAGATTCTCGGAATTTACACTCTTAACCTGAACCAGTGAAACCACTAGTTGAATCAGTATTTTGAATTATCACTGGTGAATCAGTGATTTTTCCACTTTGACTGGATGAACCAGTAAGTTCCCACAATTAGGTGCAACATATTACATATATCGTATTATATTGCAAACCGGCCCTCATTTATTGTTATGAGAGTAAAGTGTGGTTTTTAAAATATAATTTTGCAACTGTTAGAACAATAGTGCTGAATAATAAGTGTCATGCCAAACTAGATGACGGAGAATGCGTACGACCAGATGACTACTGGTACCGAGAAACCAATGAACCTCACTGATTATAAGTGATACACTTATGGCTGTTTCAACCAGTAAGATTTTCATGGTAATAACTGATATTTCACTAGTTCATTTTAGGAGAGTACAATTTTTTAAGAATACACATATTAGTTTTAAAGGAATATCTCATGGGCCGTCCATAAACTACGTTACCAATTGGGGGGTGGGGGGGGTCGTATATAAAACTACAGTTGGTAACAGAGTGGGGGAGAGGTTCTGTGACAGTCACGCTAACAATTTTTTGATGACAAATTTTTAAAAAGTTCGCGACTTGAAAATCACGTTCACATTTCAGACATCACAGTCTTTCCATATTCCCCTCTTTTCCCTTTTTTTCAAGGAATTTCCCGCTTTTTCAAGAAATTTCCACTTTTTCTCGTTTCATCGCCTAAATGTGAACTGAATTAATAGAACCCAATAAAAAAATGTAACTTGATTGAAAGTTGAACTTCTTTCTTATAACTTTATCTTTTTAGTTAAAGGTCATCTCTTTCATTGAAAACTTAACTAGCTCGTTGAAAAGTCTACTATTTAGTTACAAATTTATCTTTTTCAATTGAAAATTCATGTATTCTGTGAAAAAATCGTGTTTTTTGGTACAAACTTATTCTTCTTAGTTGAAAATTCATTTGTTTCGTTTAAAATTCATCTCTTTGGTTCAAAGTTTAACTATTTTGTTTAAAAATCATAGCTTTTTATTGCATTCAACTGTTTTTGATTTAAATTCAAATCTTTCTTCGTTGAAATATCATCAATTTTTGGTAAAAAATACAACGGTCTGGTTGAAAATTTAAATGTTTGGTTACAAATTAACTACTTGACAGAAAATTAACTTTCATGATGAAAGTCCATAGTTTCGGGTGGAAAATTTAAATGTTTTGTGGAAAATTCGTGTATTTTGTTGAAAATTCGTTTTCCTTGGGTACAAAAATAATCTGTTTTTTTTGAAAATTCATTTTTTTGGTGGAATGACAGATGAAAATTTCATTAAAATACCTTGAGAGCTTTTAAAATTCTTTAAAATCATTGAAATCCTCGGACATCTGTAAATTCTCTTCGCACTTTTTAAAGTATCCTAAAACCTTATAGGTCCTATACAATCGTTCCATATCTTCCCAAATTCTATAAAATTCTTTAAAGCCTCATTCAGTTTTTTCTCCATTTTTTAAAATAATGAGAATCCTTGGAAACTCTTGAAAATTTTGAAATCTGTTCAAAATTACTTGAAATCTTGCAAATACTTTGGATTACCTTCAGATTATTAAAATCTACTAAAACTTCCTTGGAACCTTATAAAATATCCAAAAATATTTTAAATATTTTGGAATCTTTCGAAATCCTTTGGAAATTTTGTAAGCGCTTGAAAATTTCTTGGAATCTTTTGAAATACCCTAAAATATTTTAAAAGATTTCAAAGAAATTCAGTGACTTTGTCTTTAAAAAGTGACTTCAAATTGACTGTATTGATTATTCTTACAGAAATACCCTGACTTTCAAAATCCCGAAATTTTCCCTGATTTTCAGGTTTTCCCTGACCTGAGACCAACCTGATATAAAGTCTTATTTGGATAGTTAAGCGGCATATTTAAATTAAAATTACGTATCTAAAAAAGTTCGAAAAAAATTGTTTCAAGTTCTTAAATTCTAAAAATGAGTGCATGCTATGCTCAGACTAATTACATATATGAACTTAATTCAATTGCAGCTCAAAAAATAACACGCATTACTTTATATCCCTGCATATCATGCTTGTTAAAAACAACAAACCTGTTATTTGAACCGAAAATGTTTTCGCACTTAATCCTAAAAAAAAATCTCTTTCTCACTAAAGGTATTTCAAAATTGCAATTTACGAGTGCATAATTACTGAACTAAGCGACACATGCGCGATTTATTTTCCTCTTCAGATATGAATAATTTGCATGGCATATTGCGAAGGCAATTTATTCCCCATAGAGCTATTTATCACTATATCAAGCGTGACGAATTTTTATTTCCATTCTCCCTATATGAGAATAATTCTCTCATGTCTGGATGTTGCTTCATAAACGTTCAAGTATAAAAGACCATTGAACCTAAAAGTCCTGTTTTCATGTTTACTAAGAAAAGTAAATATTCTGTCACGCTTTGAAGTAGCGATAAAAGCGTATTGGTCTTGACTTTCAAAGTTGATTTGACAGAATTTGTATAGTATAAACTTCTTATTTTTATATTTTTCTTTCGTAAACTAAGTTAAAACATTTCCGTCAACCAAGGTAATTACGGATCAAAATTTGAAAATTTTTCAGATCGTGGCTTCGCCGAAAATCATAAAATGTACTCCATTTTTGTTGTATGTGTAGTAGCAATTATTGAAGTAGATTTTATAAACATATCTACTATTTTTGTTTTATCAACTGCTTCACTACAGTATCAGAAGTAGGATATGAGCTTGAGTATTGATCATCAATAATTAAAGTCGTTTATGAAAATTAGAAATTCAAATTTTCCTGTCAATGTGTTCTGTTCGAATAAAGCTGTATGCTAGAGAAATGCGGTAACTTAAAAAAAAGTTTAATCAGGGTTGTTTGTAAGACGTCTCTTTTGAAGCAGGAATAATTTGCTGTGGGCCTTGCAATTTGATATGTTGAGTACATTCCATGTCTTATTGCTGTGTTCTTTAGTGTAGTTCCTGTCACTGAAATACGGAGGATAGTCGTGTGCAGAAAGATCGGATTGAGTAATTTAAAAAAAAATCACAAAGGTTTATTAAACACAATTCATTTTTTTACTCTCTTCGAAAATTTGAGGTTTTTATAACTGTCTATTTTTTAGAAAATAGCAACGAGAATATCTTTCACTTAATTTTTGGAATATAGAGTATTTCCTGCCACCATTCAATTTTTATTTTTATTTTAATAAAATGTCAGGTTCCTGGATGGAAATGGAGGAGATAAAGTCACAAACCGAAGGAGCAGCTTCATTATTGGATACAACAAATATAATTATTTCGGATGAGAACATTTTAAATACAAACTCTATTTTTCAATCGCTAGCGCTAAATTCATCAATGAATTTTTGTTTGATTGTAAATTTGTAAAATGGAACTTATGAGAAAGGAGAGAAATTTGCTCGCAAAAGAACACCCAAAAGCCCAGGGTATCAAAACGTTGCAATCAGTTGACAACTACATTATGTAAAAAAATGAAAACAACCCATTGTGCAAAGTTTTCATGCGATTTTCTAGCTCACTTTGATACATGGGAATTTTTTGTGAAGTACAACATAAACACTAGAGCTACCAGTGATTTATTAGGCAAATTTAATGGATTTGACCTCAACTTCTGTAAGTGGGAAAAGCAGCTACTACTCTTTAGTGCAACTTATGAAATGATCGATAACCTTGCAAAAAATTTTCTCAGTTCGAAGTTGAAATTCAATGCTTTGGAATGGTTTCATTCCGAATTGGAGCATATTGAAATGAGTACGGAAGACTTACTCAAGGATATGAAGAAGATGTTTGACCATCAAGCTAACGGGTTAGAATGACGAAGGCTGTTTGGAGAAAAAGGAACTGGAAATTCAACAAGTCATTTTGCGAATATTATCGCAAAAAATTAATCCTAGCTAATCAAGTACCAGTGGACGATCAAGAGATGGTGGATTCTATGATTGATGGAATTCCAGATTTGCAATTATAAAATCAAGCACGTATGAGATTTTTCACAACGTCATCTGAATTATTAGAAGCATTTAATAAAATCATTCTGTAACTCAAGTTGTCAAAGATTCAATTAAGCAGTTATGTAAAATCATCAGGTTACATGAAAGCTACATCCAAATATCAATTTAGATGTTGCAACTGTCGAGATTAGGACACTCTCCAAACGTATTTCACGCCTCCTCAGAACCAAGTTATACTTAAATGAGCAGGCTAAAGTTTGTACTAAAAACCTTCAATTTTGCGCCCAAAATAAGTTCCTGTGTAATTGATATTGATTGACTTTTCGATCCCCTTTTAGATTTCGAAAAATATGTGGAAGACAGAAGTTTTTTCAAGATTCCACAATTCTGGTCCATTTGTCGTAAAAATTCTAAAAACACAAAAGAAGGTGCAAACATTTCTGAAGAATTTAAAAAAAAGAATGTTCTAGGATAAATAGTTCTAAAGTTATGACATCTTAAATTGAATTATTAAATTATCTTTAAAATATAAAAAAAAAAACTGATTCCACCTTTCATAGAACAGAAGTTATTGTCTCTTATTTGCGTCGTGAGTTACTAAATCTCTCGGTATTTTAAACAGTAAATGAGTTCTCGCATGACGTTAGTGAATGAGAAATGTATTGGGTTATTACGTTGAAACAAAACAGTTACCATAATTCGATTTTTCAATTTGTAAAAAAAATTCCACAGAAAGCAGCCTACTATAAGAGACTATAACTTCTGTTCTATAAAAGCTAGAATCATTTATTTTTTTTTTAGTTTTAAAGATAATGTAATCTTCTTTAATTTATTTTCACATAACTTTCATGTGGGTTGTATCAAGGAATCTTTTCAGTTCTTAATTCAAATTTGAATTATGTTAGTGAAAAAAGTTTTACTATAAACAGCCATGTTTTCAAATATTATGTATTACCATAGCTTCCTTACTCTTCAATAAAATGTATCAATATTATAGGTCAATCGATTCGTCTTGAATTAACACATCTAAAAAAGATGCAATAAATATTTTTAGAAATGCTTCGGTCAGTTTCAAGATATTAGTGGTGAAAATAAGCTCTCCAAATTGCATCAATTTATCTGCAACGGTTTTCAAGTTATCGTTTTCACAAAAAAGTGTGACATCCACACACACATCCACACAAACAACCGGACAATTGCTTAGAACATTGTATTATACATTTGTAAATTGAGGAAGGTTTAATTAAATGAATTTAGAAATTTTGAAAAATGTTACCATTACAAATCTTCCTCTATGAGGAAGCAAAAGAATAATATTGTCCATTTCGTCTCTGAAACTAATCCAATGAATGCCATTTTTTAAGAATGTCGACGTGGATATTGACGCAAGAAAGAATGTTGAATTAGATTGTGTTAGGATCTAGTAGTTCGGTAAGTTTTGTTGAAACGAAATACATATGTGATCAGTAAGTTGAAGAAATCACATTGTCAGATCCAAATTATGCAGAAATTATTGATTCTAATTCAATTGTTTCAGGAAAACTGAGAGTTAGTATTAAATTTGATGAGATGCGAGATAGTAGTACACTGATCGTAGCTCCTGATAGTACAATACGATCTTTGTTAATTTTAGACCGAGATACTTTATGTAAATTTGGACAAGGTTTTGCAAAAATAGAAAATATTGAGAGAGTAGAAACTGTTGGAGAAGAAATGAAAGAATTATTGAATACTGAAATTTGTTCAATAGATGTAAAACAATGGAAGGTTTAAGTATTAATTCTAAGATTGATAATATCTAAGAGAACAAAATTACCATCTTAGTAAGTTCTTTAGATTTCTTGCCCTCGTGATTCGACAAATGCTATTTTCTGAATTTCTTCTGATGACTTCTTGGTGAAAATTCAAGGCCGCCCAAAAAAAGTAAACCCCATTTGATCCATGATTACCCTGGTTGACGGTAACTTCCAATCTTGTCTTTTCATTTTATCTTTGACTTTAAAAAATCTTTGACTTAACGTAAGCCATGTGCCTGAATATTATCTCCTTGATTTTATCCTTGATGGAAACTCACTATTATAAATAATGCAACTTTTCGAGAGTCCATTAAAAGTGAGCTCACGATGACTCACCCGTGATAGCTTTTACCGGTTCAGGATGAAGTTCACACTGCAAAGTCGTACATACCTGAAACATAATTGAAATATTCATGAGTTTTCTTCATGTTCGAATATAAAATCGAGGCAACATTATCTCTTACTCTGCACATAATTTATTGACACTATATATATTTTCACTGATTCAAAGACGCAAAAACTAGCCAAGACTGCGATTAATGACCAAGTATTGCAAAATTGCAATTGATAGCAATGTAATTTTGCAAATTCAAAACGTTATCGTATTTTTCATTACATTTTCTAATTTATAATTGAACGTTTGCACGGGAAATAGGAACCATTGTTTAATGAAAATAGAGGGACAAGTCTGGCTGGAGATTATCAAAAATAAGTATGTAGTCCCTGAGTTATTGACACATGTGGAAGTCTTTTAAAAATATATTATTGATAATGATATGTAGTATTTTAAAAAACTTTGAGAAATAAATTTAGTAATACAAAAAAATGGGATTTTTCACGGACGGAACGAAAGCAATTTTCATGTAAAATTGCAAACTGCCATTGGGAAAAAATATGAATGGAAAATCATTATAGGTACTACAAAATTCTTTGATGTCCCTTGAAACTCCGGGGAATATATAAAAATAACTCAGAAATTTGAAAATCCTCTGAAAGTTTTTTAATTCATTCATTTTCCCTTGACATTATTGGAATCCGTAGAAATCCCTTGAAACAAAAGTTATTTTATTCCCCAAAGTTCTCTAGAAATTCGTTGAAATCCCTTTAAATCTATTATATTCATTGGGAATTGTAAAAATCCACTAAAATAACTAAAAATCATTTGAATCCCTTCAATATAAATTAATAACCATTATTCATTAAAGTTCTCTAACAAAGACCGTACAAAACCCTACACAAATCTTTGACATCTTTTAAAATATCGTAAATCATTCGAAGTAATTAAAGATCTTATAAAATCCTTAAAAATCTTTAGACATTCTTTGAAATCTTTGGAAATCCTAAGAAATTCTTTGACATTCCTTGAAATTTTTGGAAATATTTTAAAATATATAAATATTGATAATCATGAAAAATTTTTATGGAGTAGAAATCATTTATAATCCCTTGAATATAAAATAAATTAAACTTATACATTAAAGTTATGCAAAAAAACCGTTCGAATCCCTCGAAATCTTTTGAATTCTTGGAAATTCACTAAAATCTTTTAGATCTTGAGAAATTCCTTGAAATTCCATGAAATAGTTGGAATCAGTAGGAATTCCTTGAAATCTAATTTAATGTATTTCTTAAATTTCTCTAGAAATCCTTAAAAATCGCGCTTAAAATCGTTTGAAATCCTACAAAATTCTTTGAAATCCCTTAAAATTGGTATAATCTCTTAAAACTCTTTGGAATCTGCTAACATATGGTTAAAAATGTTTAAAATTTTTTAAAATTTCATGAATCCTTCCAAATCATTAGAGGTGCTATAAAATCCATTAAATCTGGCGAAATTCTTGAAAATTCCTTGGAACATCTCGCAATATTCTATAAACTTGTTTGAAATTTCTTTATATTTTCGAAATCTCTTGAAATTCTTTGAAATCTTTTAAAATATCTATATAAATACATAGTCACAAGCACCCATTAAAATAAGTAGAAATAAATAAGTAGTGGAAATAAAACAAGTATCATATGAGAATTTTCTCATACGCCCTCAAAATCTGATTTTCTGTCCAATAAACCGCTTTTTGGTAAATATTCTTTTATCACGGTGTGAAATCACTAAAATGCGACAATCGAAAATTCTTGGAAGTTTCTAATTTTTTCCCCAATTTATTTATCTTTAACGAGATTATAATGAAAATTTTTAAATCCAATAATTTTTTGCTGCTGATATAATCAAAGTGAGATGAATTTGTTGAAATTTGATTGAGTTATCGAATTCGAAGCTAATTTATAGCAGCCGAATTCCCAACTATAGCGAAAGCTGATACGAAATTTTCGCTCGTTGTTCGCTGAAGCAGTCCTTAGTTCTGATGGTAAAAATTATGAAATCGATAAAAAAAATGATCTAACAAAAAAGTCTAATTTTCAACAAATTAGTTGAATTTTTAAACAAATTGCTGAATTTTCAACCTACAAAGATGACTTACCTCAAAATAGAGGAATTTTTCGAGTTTTCGAAGAGTTGGTGACAAAAAAAAGATAATTTTTTAACAAAGTAATTGAATTTTTAACCAAGTACTGAAATTTTCTCCCCACAAAGATGAATCTTCAATTTTCAAACCAAACGACGAATTTTCAACCGAGAAGATTAATGTTCTACCAATAAAGCCAAATTTGCAACAAAATAGTTCAATTTAGTATGAAAGAAATGAACCTTCAACAAACAAAAAAATTTTAACAAAGTGTTTCAACTTTTACACATGTAGTTAAATTTTCAATATAAGAAAAGTCAATTTTACGGCAAATATGGAACAGTAACATTTTCAGATAAAAAAGTTAATTTTTTATAAAAATAAAAATGAGTTTTCAACAAAATAGTTAAACATTCAACCAAAAAGATAAATTTTCAAATTTTCAATACTTGTAATGAAACATATAATAGTTAAATATTAAAAAAAAAAGAAATCTGAATGAAATAGTTAAATTTTCAATCAAAGAGTTGAATTTTCAACAAAATAATTAAATTTCCATCAAAATAGTTGACTTTTTATTCAAATAGTTGAATTTTCAATGTACCAAAATGAGTCCTTAAACAAAATTATGAATTTTCAACGAAGAAGATTCTTTTTCTACCAGAAAAATGTATTTTCAAATAAACTGTTGAACTTTCAGCTAAAAAAGATAAATTATTACTAAGAAAAGTAAATTTACAAATAAATGGTTGAATCTTTAACTAAAAAAGATAAATTTTTAACAAAATAGTTCAAGTTTCTACAAAAGAGATGAATATTCAACCAAAAAAAAAAAATTTTAACCAAAAATTAAATAGGTACATTATTATTTGAAAAGTTAAGTTTTTAACCCAAGAAAAAAAGAGTTTTTAACGAAATAGTTAAACTTTCAACTATCGAGTTGAATTTGTACTGTAGAAGTGAAAGTCTGTGGTTTAGACGGGCGGTGGAAAGGTATTCCTCATTAGGACCTAGTTCTTCTAGATAGAGCCAGACTAAAACAGCGTTACAGAAATAGTCTGGCCCTCTCTATTTTTCCGGATCATCTTCCGATCAGAAATAGGGGAAACTAGTCGGGGCCCTTCCAAATCCCGATCGCCATTTCTACATGAGCGTTTGCAATAATTTCCGAATTTGCAATACGGTTCCCTAATTAATTCAGTGTAGCTTTTATACTAATTTGATTCCAATAAGCAGAATTGCTGAAAGGGGATGGATTCTATATGCGAATCAATTAGGCATGAAAATGGGAACGCGTGTGTGTACGGTAATGTCACTTTCCTTTAGGAGCCATAATTCAGAGCAAGCGTTAATCGTGGCTTGGCAAGTAAATCATACGATTATGACAGCGATTACTATTATTATAGAGTTATACACACAATATATACAGTAAGAGCACTCGGCCGAGAAGTGTCACTGTTTTGCACCAATCGATCCTGAGCTCGTTTGAATACGCATTATGTACAAAATGATCCTGCAAACACGTTGATCACTGGCATTAGCCTGTTATTATCCATTTCACCGCCAGTGGCGAATAAGCTCTCCCATATGGGGTGCTATTTCCATTTAATTAATTCAGTTCTCCTAGCATTAATCCCCGGAATTTTCCAACGATAAAATATTATTCTTGCATTTAACTGCTGGAGTATAAGGCTTTTAATTAATGAAGTTAATTACAGTATTCGCTCAATTATATAAACTGACCATTTTTACCTTTTTATGTGCACGGAGAAATTTTTGGTTGTAAAATTTGATAATATAATATTTATTTTTACGATAAGACAATAGCAAGCCAGGATATAGCGTCACTATTGCAAGCATTACTATATTGTGAATATTAAATTATGAAGTTACTAAGTTTATTGGAATATAATAACAAATTATTAAATATTTCTTCTCATACCAAATAAAAGTTTCTACAATTCGCAGTGTTTATAGCGCAAAAAAACTCAAAAAATGGAAATAGAGAGATTTTGCATGACAACAGGGGAATAAACTCTTTTAAACAAAACTAATATATAGGTGTATAGTGAATTTCCAACAAAACTTTTTTACTACAAAAAAAGTCGCATGTTTTAGAAAAAAGTTGAATTTTAAATCCGAAATCATACATTTTCAACAACAAAATTAATTTTCATTCAAGAAACATAAATTTACGACCAAATAGTTGAACTTTCAAGCAAAAAAGTCGAATTTTCAACAATAAAATTAACTTTTAACCAAACAGTTACATTGAAAACCAAGCAGTTGAACTTTAAAAAAAACAGAATTTTCAACAAAATGGTTGATCTTTTAACCAAATAGTTAAATTTTAAAGCCAAAAGGACAAATTTTTCGAAAAAAGTAGAATTTTTAACGCAAAAGTTGAATTTTCGAATAAAAAAGATTACTTTCATAGAATAGTTGAATTTTCTACCTACAAAAATCTATTTTCAAACAAAAAACATTAAAATTCAACCAACAACAATTGAATTTTGAAGCCAAAAATCCGAAATTTTTAGAAGACAGTTGTATTTTTAACAAAAAGGTTTAATTTCAATAGAGAAATATGACATTTCTACCATAAAAGATGAATTATCTACCAAAGAGGAATTTTCAACCTGTTGAATTAAGTCAAAAAACGAATTTTTAACAAAACAGTTGAATCTTCAATGAAATCGATCATCAATTTCCAACCAGAAATGGAATAGTTGAATTTTCAAAAACAATAAAAAATAGATTTTCCATCAAGAGGATTAATGTTCTACCAAAAAGGACGGAATTTCATTAAAATACTTCAATTTTATCAAAAAGACGAACTATCTACAAAAAAGTTAACATTTTCAACCCAAAAATATCATTTTTTTCAACGAAAAAGTTAATTTTCTACTACAGAGTATAATTTTTTACAAAATTGGTCAATTTTCAGATTAAAAAGATGATAATTTTAAATCAATCAGTTGCATATTTAACTAAAAGGGATGAATCTTCAAACAAGAAGATTTATTTATTTAAGAGGGTTAGGTTTGAAAGCAGCTTTAAGCTGTACCTCGCCCTTTGGGTTCTTATGTTAACTCTGTCTGCCATGTACATATCCTTCTTGTTACGAACTCAGTAAAGATTTATTATTATTATTATTATTATTATTTTCTAATAAAAAATATGAACTTTTGACAAACAATTTCAACCCAAAAGAGGATGTTTTAACCAAGAAGATTAATTTTCTAAAAATGGAATGGTTAAATTTTCAAACAAAAATATGAATCTTCCATAGGAATGTATTCTCAACAAAGTAAGAACCAAGAAGAATCAACTATTTTTGGTTAAAACAAGTATTTTCGGTTCAGAAGATTCATGTTTTATGGTTAAAAATGCTACTGTTTCATTGAAAATTAATCTGAATTAGTTGAAAATTCAACTATTTCATTGAAGATTTGTCTTTTTGGATTATTTCAAGTGTTTTTAATTAATAATTCAAATCTTTTTTGGTAGAAATATCAACTATTATATCTTTTGTTGAACACTCGTCTGTTTTGGGCGAAAATTCAACTGCTTCGCTAAAAGCTGAACTCCTTTGTTGAAAATTCATTTTTTTTAAAATACATCTCTTTGGTTAAAAATGTAACTACTTTATTGGAAATTTGTCTTTTTGGGTTCAAAATTTTAATTTAAGTATTTTGTGGGTAATCTTACTTTTTTCAATAGAATTACAATTTGGACTTGGAAGGGGGTATTATCCAAAGGAATTCGAATTCTGAGTTAGAACATGAAAATTTCAAAATCAAATATAATTAACAGACTGTGATCATGAAGAATGGATTGAAATCTAACCGAGGTTTAAAGAAAATATGATAGGAAATTTTTGAAAACTTTCTAATTTGCATATTTCAATCTAACGCTGATGAAATAGTGTTAATTTTTAAACAAAAAACTGTAGGAGTTCCGACAGACTAGACTAATCAATTTTCACGTATTTTGGGTCGCTGAATCCGAATCCGAAGTTAGCTCTTGCATTATTCCTAAAATCAAAGTTTCCTTACCTAAAAAAAAATATTTACGTACATTTTTTTCGGTTAGTAGGATAACAAGAGCTACCTTCGAAATTCTGACTTCGCATTCGGTTTCAGCGACCAAAAATACGTAATAATTGATTAGTCCGGTCCGTTGTAACTCCTACTTTTTTGTGAGGCAGTGGAATATACGAAAAAAGTGTTTTTTGAGGTTAGGAAGGTAAGAGCTAGCTTCGTAATTGAAACTTCGGGTTCGGATTCAGCGACCCAAAGTAGTCCTACTTTTTTTTGTGAGGCTGTGTAATTTTACAAGAGTTGAAGAGTTGGTTTGGAACAGCAGTGAAAATAAGCAAACATAGAATAACAAATTCGAATATTTCGTATAAACTCTACTTTTGTTATCTAGCTATGCCTCACTAGATTTAAACAAAATGATGATAAAAAAGTAACATAAAGCGCGAAAACTACCGTGAAAAAAGAGATCAGTCATGCGATACCGATTCACACCATCGTTTGATGCTTTTATATCCCACGGGTGAATGCGTAAATGCCCTAGGGAAAATCACAGTTTATTCGCTCAGAGAAAATATATAGAATATATTATCTGCGTATATGTGGCTATACACAGTTTGACACGAAAATTGAGAGTTACAATTTCCTGTGAATAATATCAGACATGTGACGTACTATTTTTGTCAATATATATCATTAAATTTCAAAATATATTGGTATATATATATATATATATATATATATATA
>CAKNXH010060264.1:21069-74036 GCA_932178445.1 Andricus quercusramuli
ATTGGTTATTGCATCAGTGATCGTATCATATGTTCTAGAACTGCATGGAATTCAAAAACAAATGACAATGTGATTGATCGCCTTATGTTTTAGTACTGTATGAAATTCATAAACAAGTAACAATGTGATTGATAGTCTTATGTTTTAGAACTGCATAGAATTCAGAAACAAATGATAATGTGAATGATCGTCTTATGTTTTAGAACATTATGATATTCATACACAATTAAGAATGTAATTGATCGTCTTATAGCTAGCCAAATTCGTGCTCAGCATTGAAAAGTACTTCGGAAATTATATATCGCATTCAGCGAAGATATATAGGTCATGTTTGTTGATCAGTGTTATGAGAATCGTTATGTGATTATTTTTATTAAAACTTTCAATGAGTATTGATAAAAAAAATCGCCTATTGCGCAGCCAAGATTCTCACAGGGATTCACTGCGCAGCAGAATGTGTCAGTGATCTACTGCGCAACGAAAAGTAAAATTAAATTCTGTGTCTCAAACTCTTTGAAAATGAGCTGACTTGTGATTGGATGATACAATTGGAGGTTTGCAGTAGGTCAGGGGAACTTTAGTGTTGAAATTTTATCTTTTTGAGTAGTAAATTCAACTATTTTGGTAGAAAATTAACTTTTTTTTGAAAATTTATATTGTGGTGTAGTGTAGAAATTGCATGTTTTTTGGTTGAGAATAAAACCGTTTGGTTGATAATTAATCTTCTTTGGTTGATGCTGCAACTATTTTCTTTGAAAATTCGTCTTTTTTGGTAGAATTCAACTGTTTTTTATTGAAAAATGAAATCTTTCTAGTTGAAATATCTACTATCACGCACGTATTATTGATCGAGCATCCGTTTTGGTTGAAAATTCAAATACTAGATTGAAAGTTGAAACATTTTGTTAAAAAAAAACTTTGTTGTTAAAAATTCATCATTTTAGTTGAAAATTCATCACTTTTGTCAAAAATTCACTTTTTCAGCTTGAAAATTGATTTTTTAAACTGAAAAATTAACTATTCCAGTAGAAGATTCATCATTTTATTTAAAAATTCATCTCGTTGGTTAAAAGATTAACTGCTTTGTTGAAAAAAAAAAAATTTTTTGTAGAAAATCAATTTTTTGTTAAAGATTCATCCCTTTGGTTGAAAATTTAACTATTTTCTTGAAAATTCGTCTTTTATTCACTAAAATGTTTTTTTTTTACTGAAAATATTACGTTTCTTTTTTTTCGTTGAAAATTGATTTTTTTCAATACGTATTTTTTGGTGTGAAACTAATCTTCATGATTTAAATATCCTATTTCTCGATTAAAAATGCCACTGTTTGTTTAAACAACCATTTGGATTAACTTTTTTTTCTTTCTTGACGGAAGAATCTTTATTCGTTAAAAATTTGTTGTTTTGGTTGGAAAATTCAACTTCCGGGTTGAAAGTTTAACTGTTTTGTTGAAAACTAATTTTTTTATTGATTGAAGATTTATAATTTTAATTTAAAATTCATCTCGTTGGTTGAAAATTGAACTATATTTTCGAAAATTCATCTTTCTGGTATAGAATTAATATTTCCGGGTTAAGAATTCAACTTTTTTTTTTTAGAAAAATCATCTTTTTGGTTGAAGATTTGTCCTTTTAGGCAAAAAGTTAAGCTACTTTGTTGACATTTATTTTTTTTACTCAGGATTTAATTTTTATAAAAGAAGACTTAAATATTTTCCGACAAATTATTTCATTTTTTGTGGATGAGAAGAACTAAATAGAATATCGAGAAGCCCTAGAACTTCACTAAAGTTTGAAGGGTGCTCGTTCGTTTAATGAAAGCAGTTGGATGGAAATTGTAATTGCGTTCCACTTCAATAATTGCAATTATTGCATAAATCGTTAATTAGTTCGACTGGTTTTAATTGCATTTCTAATTACCTCTTAAAATCTCGAGTATGCAGATGATTTCTTATTTCTTCGCTTTTACCTACCATTGATTATGTCACACAAGAAACCCCTTTTTGCTCCTTAAATTTGAACAATACATAAACATAAACAGAAATTCAAGACATTAGACAAAAAGACGTTTTGAAATCACGTATCGTAAATGGCCCCCAACAGAGATTTTACATTTTAAATTACAAAGAGTTTTTACCATTCAAAAAGACGACTTTTCAAAAAAACAGTTTATTTTTCAACCAAGTTTTGATTTTTCAGCCAAGAAAAAAAAAATTTCAATGAAATTGTTAAACTTTTAACTCGAAAAAGGAATTTTGAACAGATTCGTTCAATTTTAACCCATAAAAATAAATTGTTAACCAACGAGATGAATTTTCAACTAGGATTATGAATCTTTGACAAACAAAAATGAATTTTTAACAAACAAGATTAACATTCTAACCAAAAAGAAATTTCAACAAAATACATGAATTCTCAACGAAAATTGTAATACACCGTAAACAGGCAAGGCCGCATGAATAATTTTTATTAGATTTGGACGGATGACGTAATCTGATGCAACTAACACGCTGAGAGTTGTTACCATTCGAAAAAGACGAATTTTCAACAAAACAGTTTTTTAACCAAAATAAAAAAAATCAATCAAAATGTTGAACTTTTAACTCGAAATTAAAAATGTTGAACAGAAAAGTTTAATTTTCAATAAAATAATTTACTTTTGAACCCAAAAAGACGAATTTTCAATAAAATGAGTACATTTTCAACCAAACAGTTTTTCCATGAGACTTATTATTCTTTCTCAAACTATGCAGCTTGCTGGTAGATCTCGTAAAAGAGAAGCTTTCCATCCCTTCTAATGTTGTTACATGTTGGAAGAAACGCCAAAGTGTTTTTATTTGACCGTTTTATGGTTCGGATTTGACGAAACTGGACAATCGAGAGAAGCTTTGCGTTTTCTGGGATTTAGAGAGAAAAGTTTTGGTTGGAATTCGTGAGAAAATGGACTTGAAATACTTTCCAGGAAATTAAAGTAGAGCACCGAATTTCCTACAGATAATTCGAAACAACATTGGAATAAGAAGGGAAGCACTCAAGCAGACTGCGAATTGAAAAATGCTTATTTTACTTAACTGTCTCTGTTAACAGATTGTTTTACTTTGGAATGCTTGAACTGTATTAGTTTTAGTAAAGTACATCACCCAGATTTTGTGAATAATTTATAAAAAAATATTTAGGGGTCTTGCAGGCCCAGTTTCAAAAAAATGCTTATTTTGTCTTAATTTCCGCTGTTAATGGATTATTTTACTTTGGAATACCTGGGCTGCATTACTTTTAGTGAAATACGTTATCCTGTGTTTTTTAAAGAATTAAAAATATATATAGTTAGTGGGAACTATTTAAAAAAAAAGCTTTTTTTGGACCACCCTGTTAATGTATCTAAATATATTTACTTATTCAATCACATCAAATTTCTTGACAATTTTTCTAATAAATAATTGGGAACACATTTTCTTGAATTGGTTATGCTTCCGCTAAAACAGATTTCCAGGACGCAAGGTGACTAATATACATTAATAATGCGGCTGATGGTATTTTTATTTCAAAATAATTCGATTACATTTACAAGAATCCCAGGTAAATTTTAACGCCTTCATGATAAATTTAAAAAAATGAATTATATAAAATTGAAGTGAATTTACAGGAATTTAGAGTAAATGAGAAGCGTTTTATGACATTCATAAACATTCAAAGTATTTTTTTTCAAGTGAATTGAAAATAAATGTTTATTGAAAATATCCCACTGATTTCAGTAAATTGCAGTACATTTTTAAGAATTCAAGGGAATTTAAAATAATTTCATAAAATGCTTCAGAATTCAGAAAACTGCAGGGTAAATAAAAAAAACTAGAATGGAATGTTAAAAATCCATTTAGTTGAGAAGAATCTTTTCTCAGTGAGAGTAGAAAAATAAAGAGAAATACACAAAATTAAAAAGAATTTAGGATGAAATAATAAGAATTTAAGCTGAATTCCAAATGAATCCAAGTGATTCGAAAAAAATTCAAAATATTTCACTGATTTCAGTAAAATTGTGGAGAATTGAGAAGAATTCAAGGGTATTCAAGAGACTTTGATGAAATTCATAAGCATTTGATAGAATATAATTGACCAAAATTTTAAAAATCACAAAATTTCCATGGAATTAAGTAAAATGGGAGGAAAAGAAATTCAGGGCAAATCCAACAGAACTTCAGCGAGCTGAAAAAAAAAGAATTAAATAAAATTCGAGTGAATTTAGAGAAATTGAATTGAAACGAGAAGAACTGAGGAAAAAAGCCAAGAAAATCAAACGGATTTGACGAAATGCCTAAGAATCCAAGGTGAGATAAAAAACTTCGGAGTGAATTAAAAAAAAATCTATTGAATTGAGTAGAATTTAGTAATTTTAGCAGAATTCGAGTGAATTCAAAAAAATGCAGGGTAAATTGAAAAATTCAAAAGAATTCGAAAGAATTCGAAAGAACTTGAAAGAGTAAGGGATAAATATAAATTAATAGAAATTCAGGGTGAATTCCAGGTGAACGTAAATTAATATTCCATTACTTTTAGTGAAATATGAGTAAATATAAATGAATTCAAGGGAATTCAAAAGAATTCGATTAAATTCATACGAAATCGAGATAAATAAGAAATGATTCAAGTGAATTGAATCAAAATTTTGAAATCTAAAAAAAATCCATTAGGTTGAGGGGAATGGGAATGAATGAAAATTAGTCCAAAAAAAATCAATAAAATTCAGAGATCTTTCGGTCCTCTATTTTAATTTATTGGAAAAAGTGACTAAAGTGATCTCTTTATTTAAAAAGTGACTATAGTGACTTCATCTTAAAAACATGATTTGAGAAAAAAAGTATACATCCTGCATATTAGAGTGAAGGGGAGAAAATATTTTTCTGAATAGCGGATTCTCTTCTGTTCTGTGTATGGATTTGAAAAATCAATTGGAAAATTTAAAAACAAATTCTCATGGGTCAAAAAATTATGTATTTTTTGTAAGTACAGTTTTTGGTAGTAAATAATAGTATAAAATTACAAAATAAAATATAAATTTTTGTCAAATAAAAACTTTACTGAAGTGTGCATAAGAACGAGTTTTTTGGATTGTGTTAACTACAAATTTGTATAAAAAAATATAAACATATGCTTGAGATTTCTTCACCTGTGATCAAAGAAACAACATGTTTAAATTTATCTATATATACAGTCAACAAATTAAAAAAACGTAATAAAATAAGTAAAAAGTTCTAATTATATATTCCGTTATCGACATCGAGACCATTCCACAGCTCAAGTGGTTTGTGTCCGTGCTAAGTTTCTAGAATGCTCTGGATGATGTAATTAAAATTATATTGCGCAATTTTGAGAGACGAATTTGCGTAAACAACTTCAAGGCTGTTGATTATCTTAATTAAGCATTTCGCGTGAACAGTTTTAAGGTTATATTTTGATTTGCCCTTAGTAGACAGGCGGGGGGAGTTCTATATGTAAATTCCTTTGACAAAGCAAGAAAGTATCTTGAACGGAAATGCTAGCATATACATATGGGTAATTGTCAGATTGTACGCAAATTTTAGCACCGACAGTGGCAATCACATTATTATTGAGAATCAAATATTTTATAACGGAAATTGATCTTATTACATCTAAAAATTTAAAATTCAAAAGTGAATAATGTAACGCAAGCCATTTAATAAAAACGAAATATTGAACTATTGTATATAATTTTTTCGAATATAAGTAAGGTGACGTAATAAATTAGAAGTCTAATTGTTACTATTATTTTTTACTTCAATGAATACGTTTTAAATTATAAAAATGGAAACAACGTGGCTGTAGTACAATGTACAATTGAAGGTTCAAAACATTCACTTAAACTATTTACATGATTTATTACGCAGTCTTTCAAATGTATTATAATCTATTTTTTACATCGTGTCACATACTAACTAAGTAACTGAATGATAAATTATGTTTCTATTTTTTTATCAAAATTGAAAATATGAACTCATGAAAATTCAACAGGTGTAAGGAAAACTACATTAAATTACTTATTTTCTAAAAATTTTATGTTAGAATTTCAGCAACTTTTAGCTGTAATAACAAATCTACCTACCTGTGCTGTAATATAATTTCCAACACATCTCCTACCTTCTAATTGACTTACTCACAGAAAAAACGAAAATGAATAGTTGTTGTGGGAAATTTTCAAGTAGACAAAGTTAAATTGTTTTGCATCGAAACAAAACAAGATTTAATAGAGTTGACATGGTGACCATTTCCCATGCGATGGATAAACTTTACCACGTGAAGTTAACTTTTGTTGCAGGTAAAGATTACTCTGAAATCGATGTAAAGATTACATTATGTTTTTTCTGTGCTTCGCTCACTTCTTGAGATCTGTATATTTATAAATAGAGTTTAGCCTTTTTTAATATTTATAAAAAAATAACAGATTTTAATCTGTAATGGAATGGGTTTTATAATTTTTTTTTCACTCCGAAACTGGTTTTTAACGCACGTACGGAAATGATGTTTTTGTTGTCAGACTGCACTTTTCAGTTTTAACATCAGACTCACAAAAAAAGAGGTAATATTTCAAGCTCAATTTCATAGAATCTTTTATTGAACGATACGCTTAATATTTCTGTATTTATTACCCAAGTGTAACTACAATATTTTACTAGAAAAAAAGACGTATGGTAATGACGCCTGAAATGACAAAAATCGTGGGACAGATTGTAAGAGTTTTACGATATTATTAATTTTACTTAAAAAATGTGCATACATTAAATTTATGTTTATCCAAAGTTTACAAACTTGATACATTAAGCATTTTTCAGGTTATTGTCTAAAAAAAGCAGAAAATCAGTTTACCATTGTGCAAAGTGAGGTTGGGACGCCGTACGGTAATGACGTTTGGGGTGTTCTTATATTAAATTAAAGTAAATAGGAACAGAAATTTTTTAAAAACGGACCATTTTGTAGAGGATGATAATGAGTATTTATTGAATTAAAAAAAATCGGTACGAGTTCCTAAGTTAATGCTATATTACATTTGAAAATTGCCCATATATGTGTGATATCAGTCCCGAAACGGTATCAAGACAACAACACATTTGAAACCCACTCAGAATTTTCTATCTCTTTTTACGTCATTTACTTTTATCAGCATTTTTAACGTCTTCTTGCATTAGCAATTCATCGATCCCTCTCTCCCTCTTATTACCCCTTTTCAACCAGAACCAATATCTTCAATCCTTAATTTCCTCGAACTCATTTCAAATTACTGCCTAAGTACGTATATATCATAGGGCAGGACTTTCATCTTCTCTTCCATTTTAAAGCCCTCCAAAGGATTCGATTCAGGAACGAATAATTTGATTCTATAAAACTTAAATATTAGAAAAAAATCCCTATTCAATGGAAAAATCAAATCAGGTTTTATTCATTTACAGTCATTACTTCACAGTCGAAAATGCTCTCAAAACAGGAGAAATATAGTGAAAACACGGATATAGGGAACCAGCAGAAGAAAAAATTATTTACATATAATTAATGTAGGAGAGACCACCCTAAAATAGATAATGATCCTACAGTAGATAAGCATTAATTATAGGCATAAATATAAGTAAAAGAATCAATTCTAATTTCAATATATTAACACGTATCGTGTCTTAACTATTAATTACATTGAATAATTATTATACGTACATTAGTATTTTAAATTAATGATTATCTACTATAGGATCATTGTCTACTGTAGGGTGGTTTCCCCTAGACATATTGAATTCAATATGATTCGCTTTGAATTCCTATGATCTCAAGTCGAAATATACTGCATTTTCACTAAAATAGTTGAATTTTCAATCCAAACAGACGAATTTAAAATAAAAAAATATATTGTTTATAACAAAATAATTGTATCAGGGTGACTACAAAAATTTCGTTTTCTAAACTCCCGGCAAATTCCCGTATTTGTGTGGTCGGTAGACACCCTGTAGTATTATTATTATTAAGAAAAAAAAGTTAAGCTTTTAAGCAACAAAGATGCATTTCCAAACAATTGAATCGAATTTTTCTACCATAGCAGATAAAGTATCAATCCAAATGGACGAAAGAAAAAACTTTTGAAGTTTAGACCAAAGACGATGACTTTAACAAGGTAGTTGAATTTTCAACAAAATAATTAAGCTTTTACAACAAAATAGTACGCTTTTGAACCAAATAGCTATTTTCAACTAAAAAATAAGTTTTTAATGAAAAACGGAAGTTTTGAATTCTGAGTTAAAAAAGAATTAACAAAGAAAAAAAAAGATTTTTCAACCAGTTAATATGAACCAAAAAAAAATAGTCCTTAACAAAATAGTTCAATCCTCAAACAAAAAGATGAATTATCTATAAACAAGATTACTTTTCTACGCAAAAATATTTTCAACAAAATATATAAATTTTCAACCAAAAATAGAATAGTTTAATTTTTAGATAAAAAAAAATTTTTTTTAACCAACAAAAAAAAACGAATTTCCAATTAGAGGTGAATTTTAAAAAAAATCATTTTTAACAATGTAGTTCAACTTTCGATCAGGTAGTTGAATTTTCGACTAAGAACATGAAATTTTAACCAAGAAGATTGATGTTCTACCAAAAACGACGAATTTTCAATAAAACTGTTAATTTTGAAGTCAAAAAGACGAAATATCTACAAAAAAGTTGAGCTTTCAAACAGAAAATATTTCTTTCTAAAAAGGTTATTTTCTACCGGTTAGTTGAATTTTTAAATTAGTAGTTTAATTCTTAATCAAGTATTTTCATTTTCTACCAAAATAGTTGAATTTTTAACGGAACAGTTACATTTTCATCCAAAAAGATGAATTTTCCACCAAGAAGATTAAGAAGATCCTACCAAAAAAGACGAATTTTTAACCAAATTGTGGAATTTTGAAGTCAAAAAGGCGAAATATCTACAAAATAGTTAAACTTTCAACGAAAAAATATTTTTTTGTTTACAAACAAAAATAAATAATTTTCTACCAAATAGTTAATTTTTCAAATAAATAGTTTATTTTTTAACCGAATATTTTCAACCCGAATATACAAATTTTCAACAAAATACATGAATGTTCAACCAAATATAGTGGAATTTTCTAATAAAAATATGAATTTTCTATTAAAAATATGAATTTTCCGTTAAAAAAGTCAATTTTCTATTTATGAAATATTAATTTTCTATTCAAAATATGAGTTTTAAACCAATAATAATGGAATAGTTACATTTTCAGATTTAAAAATTAACTTTACCAAAAAGAATGAACTATGAACGAAAAATAATTATTATCTTATTGGGTTCTATTAATTCAGTTCGCATTTAGTTGAATAAAAACGTGAAAAAGGAAAATATTCTTGAAATTAGGGGGAAAAAGAGAAATTCTTTAAAAAAATAAGGAAAAATGGGAATGGAAGAAAGAGTGTGAAGTTTTTCATTTATAATTTCATGAAAGTTCAAAAGTTTAAGTAATTTCGAACGTTCATACTCGAGTTCCTGTAACTCTGCAAAGAAAAATAATAAAGTTCATTAAAAAAACCGATTAAAATCCTTTGAGTGAGACTTCGATAGAGAAACCGGATTCTCACTTTAATTAAATTTCAAAATTACAAAAAGCTTTCATGACTGAATGCCTTTCATTTTAAACATTTTCATCTTGACATTTCATTATTAATGATCGTTTTTTAAGGCTCTTTCTTGAATTTTTCTAAATATTTCGGTCTTCTGTTTAAAATCGTATAATAATGTAAGACTTCTAACTGCAAAACTTACATAGTTCATTTCAACTAGAAATTCTTCAGATTTTAGAATGTGTTTAATAAATTCATTACTTTTTTTAAACTTCCAATTAAAAAGCTAATCATTTTTCATCTTTCAATTAAAATCACTTGGAAACATGAATTTATTAATTAAATACTATAAGAATTTGTTGAATTTTAAACATTTTGAATACATTGAAAATCGCAAATTTAGAAAAACCTTGAATTTCGAAAAGGTTATTCTTAACATAAATCCACTGTTTAATATTGTCCGAAGATTAATTTTCCAGTTGCAAGTTCCAAAGTTGTGTTGCCAAAACTGGCAATTTAAAATTATTAAATAACTTTAAGTCTAATAAATCTAACTTAGAATAAGAATCCTGAACTTCGCTGAAGCATCCAGAAAATTAAATTCCGTTCTAGACCGGAAGACCAAAACCTTTTACATACCGTCTCAAAAGTTTTTTTTTTATGTGAGAAACGTTAAACCCTTTCGCATTTCACCAGCGATGCCTTTCGACGTCAAAGATTGCAGCAGCTTTAGAATTTATTATTACGATTAACTTTACGAGTTTTCTCGTAAAGCAGAACAATGGAAAAATGGCGGATCGTTACAAAAAAGGAACCCAAAAAAATATTCGAGAGCAGAGATTGCTCGATTGGAATTTCGAAAAGGGCGAGCCATAACAAAAGAACCTGAACAATCCATCATTTTCATTCGGACATCATTAATTAGATATCTCATTTCATTGGTTCATTGTCTAGGTAAAATATTGCGATAATTGAATTTTGGAAGTTTCAACTACAGAGTAGCCATACAAACTACAGAAAAAAATTCGGGGCTATTTCACGGTTTTCTGTGCTTTATTATATAAATTTTGAAAAGCATCACACATTTTAGAAATCCAAGGTAAAGTTTATAATGAAAATTATTGTAGAACTGATTTTACACTTCACAGCCGAAAATGCTTACAAAACAGGGGAAATAGGGTAATTTTTCAAGAAAATAGGGGAATAACTTCTTTTAAATTAAATTAATTTATGAACCATATTCCTAAAATTTCAGGAAGAAATATATTGCATTTTCAACAAAATAATAGAATTTTCAACCAAAAAAGATGAATTTCAACAAAATAGTTAAGTTTTCTAGCTAAAAAGCAGAATGTTTAAGAAAAGATTCAAGATTTAAACCTGAGGAGATGAATTTTCAACAAAAAAGGTAATTTTTAAGAAAATAGTTTAATTTTTCAACCAAAAACGATTATTTTTCTACCAAAATGAAATAGGATAGCATACTTTTTAATTGAAAATAATTAACTTTCAAACATAAAAAATGAATTTTAAACCAAAGGAGATTACTTCTGCCAAAAGATGAATCTTCAATCTGTATAGTATAAGAAAGGAATATTCAGTTTCTAACGAAACATTAATTTTAAAATCTTTAATATAAAATGATCTTCCATATTTCAACAGAGATGTTTGGTAACACTGATCACAATTTCAAACAGATTTTTTTCGAAGAGAGAGACGATATTTATTGAAAAAGTGAAGCCAAATCTGAAAAATTCCCGGCTTTCAAATAAAAAAATTCCCCGTATTTTCGGGCTTTTTCCCGGTGCTTAAGTCCAGGATAATACCCGGTTTTCCCGCTCTGCGGCAATCTTCAATTAGTCATCCGCAGGGTGGCTGGAAATTTTCATTTTGAAAGTTCCCTGACTATTCTCTGATAAATTTTTCATATTCCCTGGCCACTAATATTCAAAGACTAGCATTTTTATATTGTTACATATGTAACATAGAATCTATTATAAACGGAATGAAACAATTTCTGATTAAAAATGTCAAATTTCTAATTAAATTATACGTTGCACCTGAAAGAGATTATTTTCCTACCATAAAGGATGAATTTTCAATCCAGAAGGAGGAACTTTCTATCGAAATAGACAAATGTTCAACCAAATAGATGAATTTTCAATCCAAAGAGACGAATTTGATAGAAAACAGTTAAATTTTTAACCCGGAAAGTTAAATTTTTATCAAAAAAATGAATTCTTAAAAAAAATGTAATAGTTGATATTTCAACACAAAAAAACAACAAATTTTCAACAAAATAGTTAAATTTTCAACCAAAGAGTTGAATTTCAAACAAAATGATAAAAATTTCAACAAAATAGTTTAATTTCTTACAAAATAGTTGAATTTTCAAGCTATGAAAATGAATTCTCAACACAAAATGTAATAGTTGATATTTCAGCCAATAAAAATGAAATTTCTACCAAAACAGATGCATTTTAAAACAAAACAAAAAATAATTTTTAACCAATAACCATTTTCTACAAAAAAATGAAGTTTCAAAAAAATACATGAATTCTCAAACGAACAGTTGAATTTTAAACTAAAAAGATTCATTATTAAACAAAAATCGAAGTTGAATAAAAAATGTTTTCAAATTACTTTTAACAAAATAAAAACGTATTTTCAGCAAAAAAGTCGAATTTTATTCCAAAGGGATGAACTTTCAACTAAAATGATGATCATTCCAACCAAAAGACGAATTTTTGACAAACAAAAGGGGAAAAGTTACATTATCAGTTAAAAAAATAAATTAAAAAAAAAATACTTTTCAACAAAACAGATCAATTTTCAACTAAATATATGAATTTTTAACTAAGCTAATGTATCTTCGACTGGAATAGTTAAATTTGTAGTTAGAAAAACAATTTGGACCAAAAAAGATGAATGTTCAAAAAATGATGTAAAAGTAGATTTTCAACGAAACACTTGAATTCTTAACCAAAAGAGATGATTTTTTTTTAATAACGTAATAGTAGATATTTCAACAAGAAAATTTAATTTTTAAATTAAATTGAATTTCAATTGAAAAGAATAAACTTTCAATGAAGAAAGGTTACTTTTCTACCGGAAGATGAATTTTTAATCTCAAAGAAAGAATTTTCTATCCAAAAAGACCAATGTTCAACAAAACAGTGGAATTTTCGACAAAAAATATGACTTTTGAATGAAATAATTGAATTTTTAAAAAAATTTAATTTTGAACAGAATAGCAGAATTTTTAATACAAAAAGATGAATTCTGAACCCAAAATAGAACAGTAGATCTTTTAAATAAAAATAATTAACTTTAAACCAAAAATTAGTACTTTTTAAGAAAACAGTTGAATTCTCAACAAATAAATAAAATTTTCAGGCAAATAGTAGAACTTTTTACCAACAGGAAAATTATGGACCAAAAATATCATGGTATACATTTTATTTGTTCATAATTATCTTTTAACCATAAGAAATAAATTTTCAACAAAAAAGAACTTTTCCATCAGAAGAAGAATTTTCAATCCCAAAGGACGAATTTTTTATCCAAAAAAGATGAATGGTCAACAAAACAGTTAAATTTTCGACAAAAAAGACAAATTTTCACAACATACATTTATTTTTGCAAAAAACATCCAATCTTCAACAAATTAGTTTAACTTTCAACCAAAGACATGCATTTTCAACTGGAATAGTTAACTTGACAGTGGCGAAAAAATTAATTTTGAACAAAAAAAAACAATATTGAAAAAAGAATTGTTTTATGAAACTGGTTCAACCTTCAAACATATAGTTTATTTTTCAATAAAATACAAATATAACATTTCAACGAATAATGTAATAGTAGATATTTCAACCAAAAAAGATGAATTTTCCAAAAATGATATAATACTAAATATTTCAACAAAAAAGATAATAATTTTAAATAAGAAACAGTACAATACAACAGAAACAGATGAATTTTCAAACAACGAGTTGCATTTTCAAACAAGAAGGATACTTTCTAATAAAAATTGTTGAATTTTCCATCAAAAAATTAAATTTTTATTTAAAAATATGATGGGCAGGATAAAGCAACTGCAACGTAAAATAAATATAAATAGAAAAAGACAAAAACTTCACTAACAAGAGATCATATCAGGATGGCCGCGAAACATAATTTTCAAAATTCCCAAATTTTTTCTTCACCATTAATATTGAAAGACCAGAATCTTAAATTTGTAACATATTTAACATACCTTTCTTAAGCATAAAGAAATATTTTCAAATTAAAATTAAAAAATTTCAAATTTATTATCCCTGGGAGTTGTTCAAAGTACCTCTTATAGAAATTCCCGGATTTTTGCAAGGTTTTTTTTCCAAATCCTTGACTTTTCCCTGATTTCCAGGTTTTCCCTGACCTACGGCCACCATAATCAGACAAATCAATTAGAATATGCTCTTTTCAGAACAATTTTATTCACAAAATGTCTATTCATTGGATCTTGATTGTATTTATATTGAAGATCGGAATCACGAATAGAAACGAAGCGAAGAAATGATTCAGTTTTTACATGTGTGTATCCAGCCAAACAAAATACAATTCGTTAGCTTCTGGTCGAATTTGGATAAGTGCCAAGCCACTCTGATAACAATGGAACCAGACTGTAACGAAAATACTCAACCATACGACACCGAATAAAAATTCCAGTGCACATGCAAACAAGTGTCACGCTCAATGAAGTTTGGTGTAGAGTGAGTCATTTTGAATTTAATTAATACGAAAACTGTTTACTCGTTCTGATTTCCAAAGAGAATTTATGTTTAAATAATCGTCAGGAATTCACAGTGGGAGCTGAACGTGGAAATATAATTAAATACGTATATCCAAATGATACTCTCAGATTAAGCTGCCAGTAAATTTGACAAAAAATTTATTTGAATAAGCTATTTACATCCGGTTTTGACCGGGTATAAGTATAAAGAATTACGTCGGAATTCAGCTTTTCGGGGTTGTGAAGAAATTAATCTTTTCTCTCCGTAGCATAGTGGGTAAGAGCATCAGACCGGGAATCTAAAAGACCTGGGTTAGGACCCCAGCGAAGCTTCAGAGCAATGTTTCAAAACTTAGAAATAAAAATCGATATTAAAAAAAATATTGATTTTAGATTAGTAGACAAAAAACAATTAACATCAAATCATTTTATATTCAGAAATATAAAATAGGTCGAGTACACAGCTCCGGCAAATTTTGCCGTATTTAATGTTTCTAGTCCGGCAAATTTTTTGTGTCAATAAGGCACTTTCTATTCCGATCATATTTTTGTTACTTTGGAAAAATAGTAGAATATTGTACTATTTTATCATCCCTCCAAAAAATATCAAATAGTGTCAATAGTGTGGTGAGTCTAAGGCCTATAAGTAATTTAAAAAATGTTCATATCAAACCCAACACAGAAATTTTCTCAAAGTGACACACGCTCATTTAAGAAAGCATTATTTTTCTTTTGAAATAGCCTATTGTCAGGAGATTATGTATAGAGGAAACCCCTTTTCCTCTGTAAAGTCGCAAGGGATCCTTGGCTTTATCTTGTCTTATAACACAATGAAAATTCAATTTATACACGAACGTGCTATTGTAGCCAAGAAAGCTTATTCAAATGCAACCATAATTCTGCATGACATTAACTCATTATCAATATGCGACAACTTGCAAGGAGACTGAATTAAATTTCTCTATATACGGATCAGGTAAAATTAATTTATGAAAGTTCTTTGATAATTTTAATGGACAGTTTAATTAAGGACGCGACAGGACTTATTAGTTTGTATAAAAATGAAGTGCGGTTAAGTTTATAATTTTCTGATCGTATTTTAAAAGCACGAAGCGGTAACAACTTTTTAACAGGAAACTCGCTCACCTTCCTTAAATCATAATGGGCACGCAGGGAAGTTAAAAAAAGAAAGCAGGATGTTCAATTATGTCCCAGAATTAATTAAGGAAAATGGTAATGAAGTCCAGACCGAGCGAAAATGATTAAAAGTTTCATTTGGAAACCTGGCCATGAGTAATCTAGCAACGAAAACGCATGAGCACCTTTTTAATTTAATTCATGAATTATGTTGTGTAGTGAATAGAAATCTGAAAATCACTAATACAGAGGGACCGAATAAATTCATTTTCAAAATTCCCTGACTTTTCTGACTTTTTTGTTATGGCAGAGTCAATCGAAGACTTGCAAAGAATGTTGAACGAACTGAATACAAGCATGAAAAACATGGGCCTTAAAATTAACGTAAATTTTGAGGGAAAAAGTGAGGAAAAAATATGCAACATTGTCCTAAAAGACGAGAAAATAGAACAATTTGATAATTACGTATATCTTGGTAGCCTATTCACTAGTGACGGAAAGATAGATGGAGAGTTAAGATAAGTGTATAAACGAGGGTAAGAAGGTTATCGGTAGAGCAGGGCCCTTTATCAAAAGTAAAAATGTATCTGATAATGCTGAAAGGAAAATACATAATTCTATATTTATACCAAGTGTGCTGTACGGTAGCGAGACGTGGACCTATCAAGAAAAAGATAAGAGTAAAATTAACGCGATAAACATGAAATTCCTGCACATAATATGCAGCAAAACACTGCCGGACAGTCAGTAATGAGATAATCCTCAAAGAATGTGGTGTAGAGGAGACACTACTTGACATATGTGAAAGAAATTCTTTGAGATGGTTTGGGTATGTTGAGAGAATAAAAGATATACGACTAACGAAACAAGTGTACCAAGGTAAAGTAAATGGCAGTGTGCCCAGAGGCAGACTGTGGAAAGAATGGTTAGAATGTGTAAACGAGACCCTAATTCGAAGAAACATAAGAATTCAGATAAACACAAGAGCTTGCATGAAAAAATGCATGAACGTGAAGGAAGCTAGAGAAGCATGCCAGGACAGAAAAGTGTGACGACAAATAGTTTATAAAAAGAGTATCAGTGGAGTGTATGGGGCCTGACACAAAAGACCTTGAATACTAATGGGTCCGAGTGGGGAGCTTCACATGATGACTTTGTGCAGCCCTTCAATTATGGTGATTGCTAAAGAGATTTATCAGCAACCTAGGACATAGCAGTGTTGCGGAGCGAACGTGTTATTTCACTAAATAACATGAGAATTCTAGATCAATCTAAAAATCTATACCACCTCCCCCACATTACTCCCTTCCTCACTGAGTGAGTCACACTCACCCCGAAAGGTAAAAAATAATAATAATATTCTGGGAATCTTTTTGAATAGCCTAAAATATTTCAAAACCTTTGACATTTTTTTAAGACCCTTGGAACATTTCAAAGCACTTAAAAATGTCTTGAAATTTAAAAACCCCTAAAATTTGTCAAATCTTTTGGACCACTTCAAATAAATAAAACCTATCAAAAATACCATAAAATATTATAAATCCTTCAAAATCTTTTGAAATCCCTTAACATTTTTTAGAGCTCTTGAATATTCCACAGAATTTTTGAAAATATCATAAAATCTTTAAAATTGTTTGAAATTCCTTAAAATGATTGAAATCAACAGCAATTTCCTTGGATTCTTTTAAAATACCCTAAGATCTTTAAAAATCTTTGCAAAATCCTTTAAAATCTTGTAATGTCCTAAAAATGCCTTAGAATATTTTGAAGTGCCCTAAAATAATATTTTGAAATCCCTTGAAATCTTTTGAAATCCATTGAAATTTTATAAAGCTCTTGAAAATTCCTTGGAAGTTTGAAAAATACTATAAAATTCTTTGAAACTCCTTAAAACTTTTAAAATATCCTGAAATTATTTAAATTCTTAAAAATATTTGGAAATAACTTCAAATATTTGAACATATTTCAAATTTTACGAAATCCGTCAATTCTTCTAAATAGATTCTTCGAAATCCACTAAAATATTAGAAAATTCCGTAAAACGCCATGAAAGCTACTATCTCGCAAAATCCTGGACATTTTATTGAAATAACTTGAGAGCTTTTAAAATGCCATAAAATTATTGACATCCTCGGAATCTTATAAAATCCCTTTGAAGCTTTTAAAATATCCTTTCATATCTCTCATATTTCTCGGAATTCTTTAAAACCCCAAGCATTTTTTCTTAAATCACTAAAAATAAATAAAATCGTTGGAAATTCCTTAAAAATTTTTAAATCTCTTGAAAAGGCCTTGAAGCCTTTTAAAGTACCCGAAAATATCTTGAATACTTCGAAATATTTTTAAATCCCTTGTAATTTTTTTAAATTCCTTGCAACTTTTTAAAGCTCTTAAAAATTCCTTGGAAGTTTTAAAATAACCTAAAATCTTAAAAATCACTTCAAGTTATTGGAATCTAGCAAAAATTCCTTGGAACTTATGAAAATACCCTAAAATGTTTCAAATCCTTTGAAATATTTTGAAATCCCTTGAATTATACAATCTTTAAAATCCATTGGAATACCTTAAAATTATTCAAATATTAAAAATTCCTTGGAATCTTTGAAAACACCCTAAAATATCTAAAATTCCTTGAAAGCTATTAAAAATTCCTTGGAATCTTTGACAATGCCCTGAAATTTTCCAAATCCTTTGAAATCTTGTGAAATTAAATAGTAGTTAACCTATGAGTTAATTTATTGAATCACAAGTGACTAAAGTGATCTTTTCATTTTTATAAATGACTAAAAAGTCATATGAGGGAAAAAACTGACTAAAAGTGACTGTAGCAGCCCTGATTATTGTTTAAAATTACTTAAAGTGCTTCTTACAGAAATTCCTTGTTTTTCGCACATTTTTTCGAAATTCCTTACTTTTTCCATGACTTCCGCAGGTTTTCCCTGACATGCGGCCATCCTGCCATTATTATTCACTTTGGCGAAAATCCAAGTGAACGTGACAAATTTCGATCCATCGTTAAGTTACTGACGAATAAGTGGTTAAAAGGGGAAACGTTATCAAGGGGAGTTTGTCGTCTGGAATCGCTGAAGCTTTCTTAATTCAAGGTAGAAATGAGGGCCAATTAGCGTCGTTCTCTCAGTCATTGGTTCAAGAACGCTTAATTAGTATAATTAGGACCGCGTAGAATTCAAACGACCATTTTCGAATCCAGTCATTTTGCAATTGCCCTCGGTGCTTTCAAGATTTGAATGCTCAAAAGCATCCCCCTAGAGTGCAGAATATAGATTCATCTTACGGATTAGATTGATCACTAAATTTATCGTCCGACTGAACACATCTGGGGTTCATTCGTTTACGTTAACGAATGACGGGTAAATCACTTCTACCTTGATTCACAGATTGTTTTTCAATTACTTTTTGAGCAACTATTCTAAATTCATTTCAGGAAAGAATTTCTAAATTGAAAAATCCAATGTAAAAGGAGATTAGTAAGGCCGGTTCTAATTATAGATTCTGTTAGCGACACATCTTACCGACATCGAGACCATTAAACAGCTCAAGTGGCTCGTATCCGTGCTAAGTTTCTAGGCAGTTCTTGAAACTTAGCACGGATACGAACCACATGAGCTGTGGAATGATCTCGATGTCGATAACTGTGCCGGTAACGGAGTCTATAATTAGAATAAACCTTGGTTATCTACTGATGTTAAATTAGAAATCGTTTAAAATAAAAAATCAAACATTGAAAAATATTGAAAACTCAAGCGATCAATACTCTACAATTTTGAATTAAAAATCTTTTCAAGCTGCATTCTAATTTCAAAGCAGAAGCGTCCATAATTGAATAATTTCTATATTTCGAGGTCATCAAATGTAAAATAGAAGTCTTTAAAATGGAATAATTTTTATGAATTTAGCGCAATGAAAATTTGAGATTCGACAGGTTTAAAACCAAGCACTGAAAATCCATTAACTTGACCAAATTCAAATTAACCATTCATTTGAAATTCTCTACTTTATAAAGTTTCAATGTAAAATTATCGAATTCTGAACGTTTTCAATTTCAAATTATTAAATTATTATGACTTTCAATTATTTTTAAAATTTTTTAAGAATTTACCTCGATTCAAATAATTTTGAGTTTTCAATATATAATTATTAGAATGTTTAATTTCGGTCTGTAATTATGAAATTATTGTGACATTTTCAACCTAAAATGGGAAAAGAGTTGGAATTTTTTGAGCTTGGGAAAACCGGGAAATGACAGTGAATTTATTCTCTGGTCGGAAATTTTATAAATTTTTAGAAGTAAAATTTTCTATTATAGAATAGAATCTATTATAACATAGAATTTTCTATTTTAGGTCTTCTTTTTTGAGCGTACATTTTAAATTTGAAGAATTTAAAAATGCAGACTATTTAAAATTTAATATTTTGAAAATAATTTTAACATGAAAAATTTTCAAATTTTAAAGTTCGAGTATTAAAAATTGAACAATAATTGATTTTACAAGACGCTTTTATTCAAGGTTAAACCCTATTCAAATATTGTTTCAGCCACAAATATTCCATATTTTTTTATTATTAAATATTTTTTTTATTTTTTATCCATGTTTAACCCATTCAACTTGAAATTGTTTAATTAAAAAGAAAGAAACAGTTTTTAAATAGTTTGCAATATATGACTGATCATTTTAAATACGCATTAAAAAATAAATATTTAAAACTAGACTAAATTAAAATAATAAATTTAACTTGTAAGTAAAAGTGTTGAATTTTGATTTATAAATAAAAATTGAACAATTGCTTGTGGAAAATTTGTTTTTTAAAAAACTCATATTTTTTTCTTGAAATTTTAACAATTTAGTTGAATTTTTCTCTTCCTGACTGAACAATCTTTCTTAATTGAAAATCAAGCTAAAAATTCGTCTTTTGTTTTAAAAATTCATCTCTTTTCGTAAGAAACTTAATCTTTTTTGATGGAAAATGCAATTATTTGGTAGAAAATGAACTTTTTGTAGAAAAATCCTATTTTCGGGGTTGGTAGAAAATGAAACCATTTGGTTGAAAATTAACTATGTAGTTGAAAATTTATCTTTTTTAGTTCTAAATTCAAATACTTGGTCTAGATTGATGTATTCTTTTTAAAAAAATGTTTGCGTTGAAAATCAATCTGTTTTGGTTGACGATTCAACTAATTTGTTGAAAACGCCTATTTTTTGGTTGAAATATCAATTTCTACATTTCTCCTTGAGAATTCATATTTTCTGGTTGAAAATTCGATTACTTGGTTGAAAGTGTAACTACTTTATTAAAGGTTCACTTTTTTTTGTTGAAAATTTAACTATTTTGTGACCAATTTATTCTTGTAGAGAATTAATTTTTTTACTGAAAATTTAACAATTCCATTTTGGATTGAAAATTGATGTATTTTGTTTTAGAATGATCTTCTTTGGTAAAAAACGAATCTTCTTGGTCAAAAATTTAAATATTTTGTTTGAAATTGAAAATTCGTCTTTTATCACAAACGAACAATTCCTCTGACTTCGAAAAAAATTCCCTGACATTAACGGGGTTGTCCAGGAGTACAAAAATGTCCTGCCAATTCCCTGATAATTCCAGGTTTTTCAGGTGAGTATACAGCGCCTGTATAAATATCTTTGCAGCTATAAAGGTTTTTCCGTTAAAAATAAAAACCGTAATTTTTAATTAAAGGGAGGGTTAATTTTTTATTTTCTATTCTTGGAAACAATTGACACTTTCGATAAGACAATTTTTCTCCCTTTGAACTCAGATTCAACATGTCCTGTCCTGACTTACAGAGAACGCAATTGCTCGAAACAATAAAAGCAATCCTTCTCGTAGATTTTTCGATTATTTCCAGTCTCCTCATAGAACCAAGTCCCGTGATTGTAGAGTTGTAGAGGAACGTGTTATTGGATGGGGTGAAAAACGTGCAAGTGAGGAGGAGTAACGAATTTTGGAATTACTCGACGAACCACTTGCCTTCCGGTAGATTTAGCCGCGAAAATCACGACTGTAATTTGCCAGCTGTAAACGTTTTTCCCGAACGGCAACTCCCACCATGCGATACGTCCAAATCGCAAAGGCGGAGGTAGTGAGGGTTGAAAAGGGTGAAAGAAAGAATGGAAGAAATAAAGAAAAAAGGGAGCGAAGTGGTGATAAAGAAGTGGTGTGAGTCCAAATGCCATTAACGTGATTGCCAAGTCTGTTGAGTGTCTCTACGCGAGGCGAATGACGAATGTTAGGTTTTCTATTCGCACGTCACCCTCTTCTCCCCAAAAAAAAGGTAAAAAGAAAGAAAGTTTCCTTGAATATGTGAACATATAAATGAGGGTAGGAAAGTTATCAGTAGTGGAGGAGCCATTACCAAAAAGCTAAAATTAAAATATGCAATTATGTACTTGCACCCACTGTGCTATACGGTATAGCGATACCTGGACCTACCACGAAAAGGATGAAGAGTAATGTTGACGCGATTGAGCGGTTAAGTTCAATAACGCTGTACTTGCGTTTTTAGAAGTCACTTATTTTTCATTTGTTTTGTAAATAACTTCATGAAAAACAAATGAAGAACAAGTGACTTCTCAAAATGCAAGAACAGTGTTATTACACCCAACCGGCCACGGTGGTCCTGAAGGAGAAAAAGGTTTGACTAAACTGGATACAAAATCGGGTTTCACAGAAAGTTTCTACATCATTTATTTCTTCAAAATATGAAAAAATCAAAATTCTAGCTGTTCCCTTTCGTGAGATATCAACATTTTAATATTTAAGTTCTTATTTTTACAATAAAAAAAATTATTCAACGCACTCAGAGAAATGTTCTCCAGTGTCAAAGAATGTCTCTTCGACAAAAATGGTATTCTCTCTTAAATTTAAAATTATTAAGACTTTCATTATTTTGTCTCAGAAAGAATCTTTGTGCAGCGAACATTAACCTTTTGCAACACACTTCATCTAGTCTTACAGCCAAATACTTCTGTTCGTATAAAAAATATATTCACGTGGTTCAAAACAAAACACGAGAGAGCACAATGCGTGTTTTACTTCGCACCACGTGAATATATTTTTTATACATAAAGAATTATTTGGCTGCAAGATTATATGAAGTTTGTCGCAAAAGGATAATGTTCACTGCAAAAAAAAATACTTTCTAAGACATATGAAAGTCCCGTTAACCTTCAATTTAAGAGGAAATTCCATTTTTGTCGAGAGACATCCTTTTGACACAAGAGGACATTACTCTGAGTGCGTTAAATAATTTTCTTATTGTAATTTTAGGAACATCAATATGAAAATGTGGATATCTCGCGATTTTGGATCTATTTTCGTCAAAGCTTTTCCTCCATCAGAACCACCGTGGAGTCAAATCCTGCGGAATATGTGCGGTAAAATGCTAATGGACAAAGTCAGTAATTAGAGGATTCTCAAAGAATGAGGTGTAGAGGAAACATTGTTTGACACGAGTGAAAGAAATTTGTTCAGATGGTTTAGTCCTGTCCAGAGAATGAAAGCATGGTGGGACGTAAAGGAAGCTTATGTTGTATACCAGCGCAGGAAAGTGTGGATAAAATAGTTTATAAGAAATATGTGATGAAGAGTGTCAGTGGTGAGAGAGACGTCTGAAACGAACGATCTTGGATACTAATGGAACCTCTTGGAGATTTTTAGTTAGTGGATGTGATTAGAGTCCATAGAATGGATCTTGTTATGGGATTATCATTCAGCTTATGTATTTTGTATAATCTATGACATATGAAGACTTTGTGAAGCTCTTCGCCTGGGGTGCTTGCTAGGAGCATTGATCAACGTCCTTGCTTGTCTTTTCTATTATTTTATATGAAATACACAAATTTCTTATTAATATCCATTTTGTATTTCATTTTATTAATTGCATGCGAAAAACAATATATTCGAGCGCACAACGCGCTTATTTTTTACTCTAGTGCTCGAAATAACAGAGTAGGTGTGACGTCTCGTGTGAGTCAGTTATGTTGTATTATGTTTTTTTAGGCACGTTAGTGATATAGTTTTTTCTTTCTTTGAAAAAACAGTACTAATTGCAGTTAAATAATACTAAATGGAAATCATTCATTTTTTCTGGCTTCCTTTTTTTTTAACACGTGGAACACGAATTAGAAAAGTTGCCTTGGGAAAAAAGTTTCTTAAAGTTGTCCCAGACTGAAAAAAGTGACATTTAGAAACAAAAGGAGCAGACAGTAAAAAGGTGGGTTAGTTGGAAGACTGAATATATCTACATTCTAATACCAGAGTCACATATAACAAACTATCTAACATTCATTTCAACCAATGGCATCCGAGAAGTAACATTAACACTATTATAGTTGCAACCACACTTGAAACCTCAACGGTACCCCTCCCATATTTTACCTCAGCAAAACATAAGTGCAATGTGTACCAAGCAAAGGCAAGTTTAGAAACTAGAAGCAAACTGCCACCTCATAGAGCGAAGGATGATTATGTATTAGTTTCGATTAGAAATGCAATTTTGAAAGTTTCTTGCGTACCTAAAGTGGAAAATGAAGATTATACATTCTTGACTGCTGGTGATGCAGCTCGCTGGAAGTATGTAGTTATATTTTCAATTAAAAAGTTTAAAAGTAACTGAGTTGTTATAATTTCTCTCATTTCTCCCTTTTTTTAAACAACTCCTATTATTCCCCCGTTTTAAAGAAATTTTGTCTTTCTCTTAATTTTTTGCTTACATTTAAGCAAGACGAATTTTCAGAAAACAGTTACATTTTCAACAGAAAAAAGTTCATTTTCAACCAAGAAAGATGAATTTTCAATAAAAAAAAACGAATCTTCTATCCAAAAAGCGTATCCTCTATACAAAAAGATAAATGTGCAACAAAAGATTTGAATTTTCGATAAGAAAAAATGACTTTTGCTTCCTCATAGAGGGAGCTGTGTAAGGGTAACATGTTCAAAAATTGTTAAATTCATTTAATTGAACCTTCCCCAATTTGAAAATGTCCAATACAATGTTCTAAGCAATTGTCCGGATATGTGTGTGTGTGTGTCACACTTTTTTGTGAACACGATAACTTGAAAACGGTTGCAGATAAATTGATGAAATTTGGAGGGCTTATTTTCCTGACTAATATCTTGAAACTAACCGAAGGATTTCTAAAAATAATTGTTTATAATATTGGATGTTGATTTTGGCACTGAATATTATTTCTAAAAATATTTGTTGCATTTTTTTGCACTTAATAATATTTTTAAAATCGGTTTTTTATAGTAAAACTTTTTTCATTAGCATAATTCAAAGTTTATGCAAGAACATTGAAGATTCCTTGTTTCGAGACGAATCAATTGACCTACAATATTAATATATTTTATTAAAGCGTAGGGAAGTTATGGTAATTTATATATTTTGCAAATCGGTTTTTCATAGTAAAACTTTCTTCATTGACATAATTCAAAGTCGACGCATGAATAGAAAAAACTTTTTGCTCATAAATTTTCAAATAAAATAATTCTGATAATTTTTGTAAAGAAGTCATAAAGCTGTAAAGGATAGGGTGCGACAGAACTTTTCCCTCTCCTTTCCCAGCTGGAAAAATTATCATTTTGAACACAAAATTTGATTTGTCTGATTTGTTTTTGTTCTTGAGAAATATTTAGTATTATTTTGTAATTTTGTATTTTTTGTAAATTTCTATTTTTAAATTGATCAAAATAAAGACTTTGGTTTGTCAATCATTGAAAAAAAACTAATGCTTCCTCTGTGAGGAAGCAAATACATTTGCTAACGGGAAGCAGAGTGCTCGTGAAATGAGCACCATATAATTATAAATACAAACAAAGTGGAAACACTCGAAATCGTATTCACAGATAGTTTAACAAAATAATTAAATTTTCAACCGAATAGTAGACTTTTCAACCAACTACTACCATTTGGTTGAAAATTTAATTCTTTTGTTGAAAATTAAACTATTTTAATAGATATTTATCTTTTTTATAACAAAATTAAGGTTTTTTTTATTTTAAATTAATCTTTTCTGGTTGAAGATGAACTTTTTTGTTGAAAATTCGACTGTCTTCTGAAAAAATTATTAAAAATCAAACTTTTTTGGTTGCATATTCAACGATTTTGTTGAAAATGCAATATTTTTAGACTTAAAATCTTACGAAATTAAAACGTTTCATAATGCATTCAATATGGTAACAACATGAATTTTATTTAAAAACATTTATTGCCCGATTTTTGTTAAGAATCATCATGTTTCAACATTTTGTAGGTTTACCGGGCTTTGCACTATTCACTAAGCCACCTTAACATTTCGATATCTACTTTTCGAGATTTGACAACGTATTAGCCCATAGTAGCCTATAATCCTATGTCAATTTTCGGCCCTATGTCAATTTGGAACCCTATCTCAATTTTCGGCCCTTTGTCTATTTTGGGCCCTATGTCGATTTTGTACCCTATCTCAATTTTGGGCCCACTACCTATTTTGGGTCCTATAGCAATTTTGGGCCCTTTGTCTATTTTTGGCCCTATGTGAATTTAGGACTCTATGTCAATTTCGGGCCCTGTGTCAATTTTGGACCCTATGTCAATTTTGGTTCCTATGCCAAATTTAGGCCATATATTAACATTGGGCCCTACGTCAGTTTTGGACCCAATATCAGCTTTGGGCCCTATATCAATTTTGGGTCATATGTCAATTTTTGGTCCCTATGTCCATATTGAGCCGTACGACGGAAGGACGGACGGACATCCGACCGAAAGTATATAAGGGTAATTGTCAAATTGAAGGCAAACCTGAAGTCCCAGTAATATAACATTAACTTAGAAACTCGTGCTGATTTTTTTTTAATTTTAATGAACACTTACTATCATCCTCTACAAAATGGTCAGTTCTTTTTTTTCATTGCTGTTCCTATTTATACTTCAATTTAATACAAGAACACCCTAAACGTCATTACCGTACGGCGTCCCAATCTCACTTTGCACAAGGATAAACTGATTTTCTCCTTTTTTTTAGACAGTAACCCGAAAAACGCTTAACGTATCAAGTTTGTAAACTTCATATGAACATAAATTTAATCTATGCATATTTTTTAAGTCAAATATAAATAATATGCTAAGAACCTTGAAGTCTGGAGACATGTACCAGTAATTAAAAAATATTGTACAAAATTAAATATTTTACAGGATATTTTTCTAATAAATGACAGTCTTATATACATTTTAATTTTCGAGGAGAGTACAGTTTCTTCGTTGCATGTTCGATATTGTTTTAATTTCCTTTCTTTTCATATCCAACTCATATCTAAATAGCTTCTAATGATTTGGTCATCCAGATGCGAGGGGTACACAACTCCTGCAATCGGTGTACACAGTTCATTGCAATCACCCTGTTGTCACCTTGCAATCACTTCAATCGCATTGAAATTTTACATTGCAATCATGCAATCGGTGTACACCGAATTTTAAAGTTATGTACCCCTCGTCCAGATGTCTCTGGTAGTAAGTAACTAATTGTCTTCAATAAAACAATGGAAAAAATGTGTTACGTAATTTATGGGTGGCCCCTTACCGCAAAAGGTTGATATTTATACAAGTTTTAGCACTGCATTAGCGGAATGATGGAAAACGAGAAAAGACTTGACGAATTAAAATTTAACTTGGAAGCGCTGGTTACTGAAGAGGCAAAGTTGAAGTAAGCTAACAACTTGGGAACTATGATTACTCGAATTGGGATTCATTAGTCCGTTTTCGCTTGCAAGCCTTGGGGTCTAATTTCGTTTTCGCGTCTGCTACCGCGAACCCTGGAAAACTATCCTCTCCCGCAGTTCAACGCCTCTGTCCAACTACGATGCTGTTTAATTCTGATTTATCATCCTAAGCGGAGTGGAATTTGTGGCATAGTTCCAGTATTTAACTTGATTGAAACCCCTTCTACCTTACACTGCATACATGCATTGCATTAGGTCCGTCAAGCTAGCCCTCCTTCGATGGAATTTTGGACTTTTTATTATTGCGTAATTTACGGCTTTTTTACGTTTATTTTTAGGCTCAAAAAATTAAGGGTTCTTTAAGCTTTTCAAAAAATCAATTTTTACATGCTTGACTTTCTTTTGACTAGCTATTCCCTCCACCACTTAAGAAATTTAAAAATAGAAAAAAGCACCTTTTACGGAAATTGTAGGGTTCTAAGGAAAAAGACAAATAAAGTTATCAAAAACACCCTCTCCTATTAGCAACTACACCACATTAAACGGCTATTTTAGGGAACTCCGGAAACCGCAAAGAAATTCACAACTTAAAATTAAATTTTATAAATTTACCCTTATAAAATAAGAAAACCCGTCTTTATCAAAACATTGTAAAAATTGTAAAACAACTAAAACACAGTTCGCAGCTATCTTAAAACTTTTCTGGAATAGCAACAATAAATTTCCCAAAAGGAACCCCTGTACGTGAAAGAAACCCTTATTCTTACTTGGCAAGGGAAAAGTTTAGAATTACTTCCCTAGTAATTTAAACTTGTTTAAACAATTCTTGTTTGTTTACAAATGTGCGCTTTCCCTCAAAATTGAACCTTAATCTTTTATCAAAACAATAATAGTATTCCAAATTCCTCAAAATCCTTTCTGTAGGTGACCTTTGTGACTATTTACAATTTTTAAATTTATTGGTTGTTTTAGAGAGACACTTTGAGTTTGTGTCGTTAAAAGTACTAGGGGTGGATTTTGAGGATCATTGAATATTAGTGTGAGATTGCCAATATAACCCTGTGTTTTTAGAAGGACTTTTGTGATTATTTTCAATTTTGAAATGTAGGCCACTCCTAAACTCCTATCTCTACATGTTCCTAAGTATTTTGAAACATTCCCAAGTGTTCCCAAATATTCCCACATAAGTTAAGGTATTTTTCAAGTATTCCGACAATATTGTAAAAAAAAATACCAAAAAAAGTTAATGCCTCTAACTTTTTTCCACTTAAGGTTCATAAGCAAGAGACTTTTTACATTTACTTTAGAAGTCGGAAAGGAAAACAACGATTTTGGTGTAAAACTTCACATTTTTCGAAATACTCAAAAAACAGGTAAATGATATCTTAATGTGTGAAAAGGCCCCTATTTATATACAAAATTATCAATATTGAATACTATAGTAAATTAATAGTACAAAAACTCATAATAAATCACTCCATTTTGTTCTTATTTTCCTAAGCTCCATGAATTAAATCAGAGATCCTGAGATTAGTGAAAATGATAAAAAGAAGTTCACTATAAATAAGACAATGACTTGTACGCATTACGGAATTTTTTGCAAAACTAATTAGTTGAGTAACGAAAAAGCACTGCTATATAATTTTATATTAGAATAAAAAAAAACATTCAGAACCAACGAAAAAATTACTTGACATTAAAAAAATGCCCTGACAATTGAAAAATTTTCAGGTGACTGAATAACCTAATTTTTCATTTAAAATCGCAATTGAAGTCAATTGAAAAAACGCACTCTAAATTGAAAAATCTTCATTTAAGAAGCTTGAAATTGTCCAATACCATCTTTTACATACCAATACGATCATCAAATTGTTTTCAAATAGAAAATAATCCACTGTATGAGTCACACGTACCTGAAACACAAAACAAATGTACAGCTTAGTATTTAGTAAAATAATAAATTTTTTCACATTCAAGATAGAAATCTAAACTTACTTTAGTAAGACATTAAGATCAAATTAAGTCTTACATTAGAAGTCTATATTATATTTATAAATTTTATTTTTATTACTACATTTTCACCGCACAAAAGTGGAAATTTTTCAATTTTGTACGCTCTAAATTTTAAATTGCACTTTATTTTAAGCACCTCAAATTTAAAATGATGGCATTTTCAACACTTTGATATTGTAATTTTTCAATTTTAAACACTTTATTTTTTCTTTAATTTCAGTTTTAAATGCTTAGAGAAGTATGTACTAAAAAGTTTAAGTTTGAAATAAAAGAAAATTTTGAATAATTCGATATGGTATAATATATCTAATTTTGAAGTCCTTGTAATTAAAATTATTAAAATTAGAAGATTTATCATTTTTAATTGTTGGCGATTGAACACATAAATTTAAAATTAAAGCTGCTCTTAAAACAAGTCCTAATCAATCTTTAAATAAGTCACCTGAATATGCCTGATTATCATTCAATTCTACGCACTTCAAGTGACGTTTGGCCCTTGCACTTGTTGGCACACAGGGAAATTTTAGAATAAAAAAATTCCTGAATTTAACGATTAAAAAATAGTTTTGATAGTCAACAAATAAATTTAAAATACATTTGCTGAATTATCTTATTATTTACTTTATTATCTATTTAATCTTAAAACAAATTTTTGAATTGTTGTAAGATATGGGAATTTTATAATTAGGAACTTCGATAGTTTCAAATATTTTATTATTCGGAAATTTTAAGTTGTCAATTTCATAATTTATGAAATTTTCTATTTCAGATATTTTATTTTTTGTGAACTTTAGTGTTGTGAATTTCATTTTTCGGGATTTTTCAGTCACCCCGAAAATTTGTTGATGTCCGTCATTACTTGAAATCCTTTGCGATTGAAAACATTTTTTAATTCTTTGGGAGCTCTAGAGATCTCTTGAAATCTCTTGACATCTTATTTGAAACAACTGGAAGCCTTTAAAAGTTTTTTTTTTAAATATAATGCTTTCAATCCCGTGAAATATTTTTAAATCCATTGCAAAGTTTTAAAAAAATCTTTGAAATCTCTCTAAATCTTCAAGTCTTCGAAAATTAATTGATATCCATAACAATCTCAAAACCTTCTCAGAAATCCCTCGAAATATTCTAGAATCACTTGAAATCTTTACAAAATCTGTTCTGTCAAATGTTTTCAAATACTTCGGAAATCCCTATAATCTTTTAAAACACTTTTAAAATCCTTAAATTCTTTGAAATCCATTGAAACAAATAAAGGATTTTAAATCCCTTGAGATTTTCTTAAATCGAATTCACAAATATTCTGTGAAAATCTTGAAAATATTTTACAATTATTTAGTATATAGAAATTATTTGGAATCGCTTGAAAATCTTTTTAAATCACTTGAGATCCTATAACATTCTTTTTGTAATCTCTTAAACTCATAATTCGAATGAAGAACCCCTCGGTGTTGAAGAATTCAAGTGAATTAACTTTTTTTTTATTTAATGAAATAATATTTGAAATAAAATATTTCGCCACCATACCGTAAAAAATTGAACGTTAATAGCAGATTCAATTATTAAATTTCAAATGTAATAAATGGAGCAATTTTTTAAGGTTTTTCCGAAAAGTATCCGACCTTATGGTCTACCAGGAGTAAGAGTTAATTCTGGTCAATAGCGATAATATACCCTTCAAAGCACTCCTTTAATTCACTTTTCGGAATAGCTAACAGCTGCTTTGTCGGATTATTTTTTATTTCCTCTACGTCTTGAAACCGTTTTTCTTCTAGAGGATACTTCAATTTAGGAAACTGCCAGAAATTAGAGGCAGCCAGGTCAGGATTATATGGGGTCTGTCGAACTTTTGTAAGGCCGCGTTTCACCAGAAATTGCTGAACCAGCTGCGATGAATGGGCATATGCGTTGTCGTGTTGAAGGGCCCAGTCACCGCTTTTTCAAAAAATCAGGACATTTCATTTACTTAAAATTTTCGAAACGATAGTTTTTAGAATCCCCAGGTCTTCCTCCATCTCTTTAGCTGTTGAGCGACGACTTCCATCGTTCCACATGTTGAGGTGTTTTGGCATTGTGGGCCTGTCAGACGGCCAATTTTAAATCGTCAAAACTGCTTTTTCTTTTTTTCTTTCCTTTATTATAAATTAAAAGCTTTGTTACCCTATCTTTTTATGAATATAATGTGTTTGAAGTATCTGTATTATTCCTCGCTGCTTCTACGTTATTATTGTGCATGAACACATTCCATCTATTCCTGTGGATTATGCTGAAAATTAATTACGAAAAGCACTACATAGAAACTTCACTGTTAGACAAAGGCGAAATGCGACACAATTTCTAACAAGCTGCATGTGTGACCTAAAAGTTGAGGGGGTGTTCGCAACTGCAGAAAAGGAATGAAACAACACCAGGCAGGTAAAACGGAGAAATGTGTTCAAAGATAGCAGTATATGCATCCTAGAATAATACGAAGCATAAACTCGTATGTATGGCTATGAATGCTGGAGGTTATGTTAAAGTAGTCCTGTATGTCGTCCATAAGGTAAAAGCACCTATTTGCATCCGTGCTCCTATTTGCGTCCTTACCTGATTTAAATATAGTAAATTTAATAAATTTTTACACTGATTGATTCGTGAAGAGTATTTATTTTATTCTATTGACAATACTCTACATGCGTGTCCATTCAAATATGCGTTTTATCGAAATTTAGAAATATAACACGAATTTCATTTTTCATGTTGCGCGCCGTAAGTGGCCATTTGTGCTTACCAGTGCGCAGAGAGCAAATTCTTAGTAGAGCGGACTGTGAAACGGACTGTCAATGTTGTCATTTTTGCGGATCCGCAGAAATAATTACCAGGTAAGTCAAGTGTCGTGTGCAATCCAGATCAACAAGCTATTCACAAATCTGATTTCATCACGCGAATGGTCAGTGAATTATTTATTTCACACAATAGTCACTAACTAGTGCAACAATATTTTGATGTACATAAGTGCGTCCGTATGTTTGCAATATTTGAAATAATTGAACTGTGAGTGTATTTATGTTAAAAATTATCGTGGACGCTAAATGCGTCCGGTCGCAAATAGGGGCAACCCGCGCGGACGCAAATACATCCAAAAATGAACCACGCGGTCGCAAAGACGTACAATGACATCTTTGCGTGATCTTCGAATTTTCCGGTGCAATTTGTGGCGAGAGGACTCATTTTAAAAAAGCACCCCAATAAGGAGTTTTAAAACGTACTGCAACCTCCTCGTGGTAAACTCTGGGAACTATGATTTATGTAGGCTAACTGCAGAAGTCCTTTGTAGCACAGGCCAGCGCTGCGTGTGTGATTTTTTCAGTCATGATATACCGCCACAAAAAAATCGGAAAATATATATCTTAAAAAAGATAACTTGAGGATTTTCCTGCGAGAAAATTAAGAGATGTATTTTTCAACAAAATTTTTTTCTTAATGGTCTGATTGATATTGATGACACTTTTTTCATAAAAATAGATTGAGCCGCTTGGTGGTAGCATTCCGCAGCCGAGTGGGAAGGTGCTGTATGAGCGTAGCGCAGCATGCATGGTTTTTATTTTTTTCAGCCATGTTATGCCTCCACAACAAATTCAGCAAAAATATAAGTTCAAGCTGATAATCTGAAGATATTTTTCTGAAAAAATTGTAGGTGTATCACAAAATATGACCAAAAAAAAATTTTTTTGGTCTTATTTTTTATCAACATTTTTTCATATATTTTTTTACATTACTCTCATTAATGTATGTAACATATATTTTGTTCATCAAATCGTTTAAATCTTTTTCGAGAAAAATCAATTTTTTTATTTTTCTTTCCCCCTCCTCAAAAATCACTCAAAAATATAATTTTAAGGTTATCATTGGGCGAAATTATACTTCACATGAGCATGAAACTGTGACGTCAATTTGAAATTAATACGTGCGGGGCAGATTTTCAGGGTGCCCCTCTTCCTCTTTTCCCTGTTTCACTGCCTTTTACTGGTTTTCCCTGTCTCTTCTAAAGCTCATTTTTCGCAATGTTAATGGTAAATCGAGATATTTTGAGTGATGAAAACAAAATTTCGATTATTATTTTAGAAAGGGAAAGCATCTGCAGGAATAATAGTACAGAACAGAGATTAACAATTTTTTAATCCTACAATCTTTGGTTTCTCAATCAGTCAAATCTATTTTCGGTAGGTACAAATTTTGGGAATCTCATTTCTTCTTTAGTTTCTTGATCTTTGATTCATCTCGGTTTCTCTTTGAACCAAGGGCTCGAAGCTTATTTGAGTTCTGAAAATTATTGCTGCAGGCTGAAGATGGAGCTAAGAAACAATTCTAAGCGCAACGGTTGTCGGTTTTTTTCACGATTTTCCTTACAGGAAAGGGTGGAGTAAAATGCTCCTTTTAGCTCATCTCGGGACCATCGACAGTGAAATTTGAGAGGCCATAAATTTCGAAGGAAAGGATTCCTTTAAAGTGGAAACTTGAAAATCAGTAAACCACGCCTAAACTCCACACTTTTATGACAGTCTGCGCAAACTGGAAGAAAATTCGCCATTTGGGTTGAGTATTATTTCACTGAACAGAGTATAGATTACATAACCAAATTACACAGGCCGACAAAATTTAAACCCAAAGACCGGACTATGTGATCCCGAATGATTTTGGTATAAAAACAGCTAACGCCGTCGTTTAGAGCTCCTTTTTATGTGTCATTTCCATTTTTGATAATCTTCCACCGATTTTTTTCCTCCGAGATATAATACATTAACCATTTCAGTTGCACAGTGCATTGTGGAACAATGCAAGGCGAAGAGAAACTGAATGGTTAGTGTGTTATATCTCGGAGAAAAAAAATGGGTTCGGGATTATCAAAGGTGGCAATGGAAGATAAAAAGCAGTACTAAACGATGGCGTTAGCACTTTTTAGAAAAAACATTGCTGATCGTGTTATATTGCCTCAAATATGGCTAAAAATAGCCATTTTTGCACTTTCAGGTTAGGATATCTCAAAAACCTGACGTATAGGAAAAATTTGGATAATGGATTCGGTTTTAGGGTACCAAAATCCTTCGGGGTCACATAGTCCGGTCTTTGGGTACAAAAATGATGTCATTTTTGTCGGCCTGTGTTATTTAAACATACCGATAAAAATAATGTTGTATAATAAAATTTTATTCGTGTTTAAAATACGTCTCTTCGAATTAAATATATTTTTAAATATGTATTATGTTTTGAAATGAGTATCTGAATTAAATTTTCAAAATTATAAGTACATATGATTTCATTACTAAGCTATTTTTTTGATACGCTGTTCTTTTTCTATTAAAATTTATATTTTATAGAATCATTTCAAATTTTAGAAGGTTATTAATAGATCAAATTTCTAGAAATATTAAATTACATAAAGATTGAATTTGAATTTTTTTCAATTGAGTAATATCAATGGATTATTTCATTTAAAGTTATGTAGTTGAATATTCGCTATAATTTTTATAATAAATGTTAATTTATATAATTTAAATAATCTCTATTCTAATTTTATAATTATTTTAAATGTTTCTGATGCTGTGAGATGGGTATATGGATTCGATTTTCAAAATTATATGTACAGAAGTTTTACTTTTTTCTTGAATTAGTTAAAAATGCTATTAATAAATCAAGTATAATGTATATAATAAAATATCGTGTGATTATAGAATCTATATCCTCCGCACCTTTTTTTGGACCATAACACAAGAATTTCATTCTGAACCCCATTAAACTTGGAGATATCGGAAATCTGCCTATTTGATTGTTACAGGTGGTCGTCGAGATTAAATGGCTAGATGTAGAATGAGTAACAACGCAATTGCGGTGGTGTACAATTGCACGTTATTCATTACAGTGTATGCGAACTGGGGTGGTAACTTCCCGCCGCATGACCACAATTTATTGCCTAGTCATTAATTAATAATTAGAATTTATAACCTTTATAATTGAGGCATGCATGCTATAAGAGCTGCCATCATATTTCGAGCCAATAAATCGTGAAATTGAACCCGTAACATACATTTCAGTTAATAAGACTTCCTACAGAAAATCAGATGAGAACTTGGTCTGATGTATCTCAATATGAATTTACTGCAGGTGTAATTTTATATTGAAAATCTAGTAAGAAAATTCAATCATAGAGCCGAGACCGAGGGGGCAAAACCTCTGGTAATCAGTAGGACCGCTCGGTTATTCGACTGGTATTTCGAGTAAACCGGTATAATCCGAAATAATTCACTTGTAGTCCGAGAAAATCTACTTGCAATTCAAGAAAATCCGCTTGCAATACGGAATAATCCACTTTCAATCAGTAATAATCTACTTGTAATCCAGAGCAATCCACTTCTAATCAGGATAATCTACTTGTAATCAAATTCTAATATGGAGTAATCCAGTTCTAACTTCTAATACAGAGCAATCCACTTCTAATCTTGCGTAATCTAGAGTAATCCTCTCGCCATCCAAATAATTCCGAGTAATTTATGTAACCCAACTTGTAATGCCAATAATTTGAAATAATTTAAACAATCCAAATAATTAACTTGCAGTCCAGAGTAATCCAGATGATTCGGAGTAATTTACATATAGGTCATTTACATAGTTGGTCAAAAATTCGTCTTTTTTGGCCGAAAGTTAAACTTTTTCGTTAAAAACTCATGATTTTGTTTGAAAATTCGGGTCCCTATCATCTCACATGCGGCAAATCACACCTGCGGCATGTCACAACTGTGGCATCTCTACCTAACGGCATCTCTCACCAGCAGAAAGAGATTCGACCAATATTATTTCTGTGGCCAGTCACGTGGTGCCCCCCCCCCCCGCCCCCACGAGACGTTGGAAAAGGGGTAGGGTTTGGACCAAAATTATTTCTATAAGCAGTCACTGGGGTGCCTTCCCCCCCCACTAGACGTTGGAAAAGGGGTAGGGATTTGATCAACGTGACATTCCGCGGATGTGACATGCTGCAAATGTGACATGCCGCAAGTGTGACCTGCCGCATGCGTGACATGCCGCAGGTGTGTCATTCCGCAGAGAGACTTGCCACATGTGAGATGATATGTCGCCGAAAACTCAACTATTTGGTGAAAACTGAATCTACTTTGTAAAAAAAATTCAACAATTTTGTTAAAAATCCTATACGCTGCAAATGTTTTTTTTTGTTGATTATTAATTTATTACTGAAAATTTAACTACTTATATATTTTGTTGAAAAACCTTATTTTTGGGTATAAAATTAATCTTCTTGCTTGAAACTTCATGATTTGGATTAAAAAGTCTTTTTTTACTGAGAATTAATTTCTTTTACTGATAATTTAACTGTTCCGTTTTTGATAGTAACTTTATCTTCTTTAGATCAAAATTAAACTATTTGTTTAAAAGTTCATGTATTTTGTTGAAAATTCATATTTTTTGGTAGAAAATTAATCTTTTTGTTTAAACACTTATGTTTTCGACTGAACCGTTTTAGTTGAAAAGTCAACTGCTTTGTTCAAAATTCATCTTTCTGGTTGAAGAATTAACTATTTTCTTGAAAGTTACTTTTTTTTTTGGTTAAAAATTAATTTTCTTAACTGGAAATTTAACCACTCGAACTTTTGTTAAGAATGAATTCCTTGACTAAAAATTTAACTATTTCCTTTTTTGTTAAAATTTGTCTTTCTTAGTTAAAAGTTCAAGTATTTTGTAAAAAATTCTTATTTTTTCTAGAAAATGAATCTTCTTGAATTAAACTTCTTGAATTAAACTTCTTGAATTAAACTATTTTCTTATAAATCGGCTTTTTTGGTTAAACATTAATTTTTGTAACTAAAAATTTAATTATTTTATTTTTGGTGAAAATCACTTTCTTATTTGAAAACTCATGTATTTTGTTAAAAATTCATCTTTTTTGGTAGAAAATTAATCTTTTTGTTGAAAAATTCATGATTTTGACTGAACCTTTTTAGTTGAAAAGTCAACTGCATTGTTGAAAATTAATCTTTCTGGTTGAAGAAGTAACTATTTCCTTGAAAATGACTTTTTTTTGTTAAAAATTAATTTTTTTAACTAAAAATTTAACTATTTCATTTTTGATGAAAATTTGTCTCTCTTACTTGAAAATTCGTGTATTAAAAAAAAAAATTGTTTTTTTTTTCTAGAAAATTAATCTTCTTACTTGAAAATTCAACTACATATTTGATAAAAAATTTAACTATTTTGTTGAAAACACATGTTTTTGATTGAAAATTCAACTATCTGGGTAAAAATTAATCTGCTTTGTTGAAAATTAAACAATTTTATTCAAAAATACTCTTTTTTGTAGAATAGTAAATTGTTTTGTTGAAAATTTGTCTTTTTACTTGAAGATTCTACTATTTTCTTGAAAATACGTATTTTTTGTGTAAAATATCAACTATTATATTTTTCGTTGGGAATTCATCTCGTGGTGAAAAATTCCATTATTTTGTTTAAAAATCGTTATTTTTTGGTTGAAAATGGATTTTTAGACAGAAAATTTATCTATTGCAGTTGAAAATTCGTTTCTTTGTTGGTTGAAATTTAACTGTTTCACTGAAAATTTAGATAATCCATCGTGTGGGAAATTATTGGCCTTTTTCGGGAGATAATTAATCTTCTTCTTTGAAAATTCCACTATTTGATTTAAAGTTCATCTGTTTTGTTAAAAAGCAATTCTTTTTGGTTGAAATTCCTCGGGACTCTTATTCAGACGGAGTAATCCACTATACCTTTATGTAATCAAGAGTAATCCGGAGTAATCTCAGGCAATTCAGAGTAATTATGTAATAGAGCTAATCCCAGGGATGTATCCAATATAATCCGGCGTAATCTACCTCCGCTGGACTTGGTCTTGATTTTGTCTTGAATGTCTTTAATATTTCTTCAGGACCATGATGGATTTTTAAATTAAAAATTTTGAACCTGTCGGTCTCAACAAACAACAGGAATGAAGAAATTTCCATATAAAGATTAAAACTGTCCATTTCTACAAGTATCTAGTGAACTGTTCGAGATACGAAAAAATAGGCATCATTTTTAAATTCGCAATCCAAAGAACAGAATTACTGCAGATAAACAAACTTATTATGGCATGAAAAATAAATACCATAAAGATAACTAATATAAACATTCTGTAAAATTTAAAGCGAATTAGTGGTGACCCTCGGAGGCCTTGGCAGCTTTTTGGCTTTTCTTCTAGTCATAAATCTCTCAGATTCTTTCCAAAACAAATAACCTTGTCTCAAGACATCAATTTTTGTTTCTAAGTCGAAAATATTCGTCTTACGACTTAAGACATCAAAAATATTCTGGTTCCGTTTCACAAGCTAGACATGCAGAATGCCCTGAAATTATTTTGGATTAGTTTTTACCCAAGACAAAATCGAGACTAAATTTTTTTACCCGTCGGTCGAGACCTTTGAATTTTGCTGATATATACGAGAAAAGATTACAAAGTGTGTAAAAACAATGTAAATATTAATATTTCAGGAAGAGTTAGAATTGTAATGTCAAGTGCAAAGACGTTCATCATTTCTATCTATTGAGTGACTGGAAAAAAGGAATGTAGCAGATGTAAATAATTGACACTTAGTTGCACCTAGCATCGTAATAAATAATTATGCAAACTCGTAATTGAGGATTGAGTACGATTCGTTCGTCACTGTTCGTGGAATACGTGACATCCAACACGTTTCACGCTCACGCACCTTGAAATTTACTAGAGCAGATTAAGCCTGAAAGTACGTGTTTTTGGATCCTAATTATAGTTTGCAGAGATTACAGCGGTTCAGTATTTTAATTTTAGCTAAAAAAGGGGATAGAAAAGGGACTTCCTTTATTAGTGAAAACTTTTTATTCAGGTTGACTATGGAGAACCCATTTTTTACATTTTTTCTACTCCCTCCAGCCTATTCAACCGTAATATTTAGAGTAGCAATTAACACCTGATTTAAATAAATTTTAAACTCTTACCCTTTGACTTTTTACTTTTTTCAATGGAAGGAAACATGTATTTGTGACTTTTTCGATACAATAATTTGAAGAGGCCAGTAGAGCAATTTGAAAATGGAGAAATTTGAAAAATTCAATTATTTTTGAAATATCGAAAAAGGAAGAAATAGCGATTCATTTGTTTTAATAGGAGCACAATTTTTGCTGATATAACTTTCTAAATATTTTAAAATTTATTATTTACAAAACACGACTTCTTCAATTATTGAAAAAATATTAAGTTATACCCTCTAAAATTATTCTTTGAAAATTATGTTTTGTTTTAAGCTAATAAAGTAATATTTAAAGTTGATTATTATTATTTAAAATTATTCGGAAAACATTCGACTGTTAAAATTGATTTTTTCCTTCTTGACTGAAAAATATTCCTTGGTAAAAAATTCATCTATTATGTTGATAATTCGTCTTTTTGGTTTGAAACTTTATCTCTTATGGCACAAATTTAGTCTTTTTATGTTAAAAATGCAATTTTTTCGTTAAAATTTAATCTGTTTTGGTTGAGGATTCAACATTCTTTGTAGAAAACTCAACTATTTGGTTAAAAATGAACTTTTTAGTTTGAATTTTTCTTCTTTCTTGACTGAAAAATATTTTTTATTTTGAAATTCAATTGTTTTGTTGAAAATTCGTTTTTTTTTATGTGAAAATTCATCTCATTGGTACAAATTTCGTCTTTTGCGGCTAAAAATGCAACTTTTTGGTTGAAAATTATACTATTTTGATTGAGGTTTTAGCGATTTTAGTAGAAAATTCAACTACTTCATCAAACCTGAACTTTTTTCTTTAGAATATACAATTCGGCTTGAAAATTCTTCTTTTTGGCTTTAAAATTAAACAATTTGGCTGAAATCATATTTCCTTTTTCAAAGAAAAATCTTCCTTGATTGAAAATTTAACTATTTTGTTAAAAATTCGAATCACCAATTTTAGTTGAAAATTGATCTCTTTGGTTGAAAATGTAGCTATTTTGTTAAAAATTTGTCTTCTTAGGCTCGATAGTGAACTATTTTATTAAAAATCAAACTACTTAGCTCAAATAAGATGAACTACTTTGTTAAAAATTCATTTTTTTTTTATTGAAGATTCACCATTTTAGTTAAAAAGGCATATCTTTGTTTGAAACAAATTGGTAAAGTTGAACTGAAAAATAATTTTTTTGGCTTGAAAATTCGTATTTTTTATAGAAAATCACCTTCTTGATTGAAAATTCATCTATTTTTTTCAAAATATAGTATTTTTACTTGAAAGCTTAGGAATTCAATCAGTTTCAAACTGAATTTAATATTACGTCTTACATTAATTTTATTTAAAAGAATTTATTCCCCCTCATTTTGGCCTTAAAAGTCAATTGTTTTTTAATGCCTGGAATTTATGTTCACGATTCTTATGAATAAATCGAAACATAAAAAAAGGGAGAAACTTTTATCAAAATTTTCGATTTTAGGTGTTTCAGGTTTGATCCCTGAGTTTGGTATAAGAGTAATATTATTTGATGACACCTATCATGATACATTTTCAAAGTTGGCATAATTGATACTGAAATTATTATTCAACAACTTTCTTCTATGATTACTTAAGAACTTATTTTATTCGTTATATGAGCTTTATAGAAATTGTTATCTTATAAAAAATAATATACTTAAGACTTTAACGGAGGGAATTGGATAGAAAAAGTGGCGATACGTCTCAGTTGTGGTCTTTTATATGAAGTTGGCATCACAGAAAAATTTTATTTGATTGTATGTCATCTGGGAATAAAAGTTTTTCCGAGACGGAAAGGCGAGCAATAGAATTCCGAGGGACACGTGGGAAATCTCTGCTATAGTATTAGGATCTCTTTGATCACATTTTCGCATTGTTAGTAGACTCAACATCTGCTTCTCTGGGATGCTAGTTAGGCACAATTTGTCAATATTTCCCTTCTGAATTGAACATTTCTTTGGGAGTTATTATTGGCTATACCAATTCTTATTAACAACATCGCAAATAACTGACGAGGATCACAGTCCATCCACGTTTGTACCTAATCACCTTTTTCTTCCTTAAATTTGAAATATCCCCTAAAGCACATAAAATCGAGAATTTTTACACAATTTTCCCCTTCACCGCTTTTTTTTACAACGCTTTAATTCATTTTTTAAGAATCACAAAAACAAATTCTAGACATTAGAAAACAGAAGCTTTGAAAGAGATTATTTGAAAAAAAAATTAATGTCGGTATTATGTTAAACTCAATTTGTAACGCTTTAAATTCCTAAAATTTTTAGTAAAAATATTGCACTTTCAACAATACAGATGAATTTTCAAACAAATATTTGAATTTTCAAACAAAAAGATGAATTTTCCACTAAGCCGATTAATTCTCTACCAAACAAGACGAATTTTTAACTAGAGATGTATTTTAAACGCTTTAAATTCAATTTTTCAACATATGTGAATTTTTAAAAAAATAGTTGAATTTTCAACCAAAAATATGAATTTTCAACTAAGGAGACAAGTTTCTACTAAAAGAGACAGATTTCATACTAAAAACATGAAATTTCTACTGAAATGATGAATCTTAGAACAGACAAATGAATTTTCAACAATGTAGTTCAACTTTTGAATAAAGAAAAGATTTCAATTTTTAGTCAAACACAGTTTAATTTATCCGGAAAAGACGAATTTTCAACGAAATAGTTGTTCTTTGCACCAAAATCGATTCTTCAGTTAAGAAAGACAAGGAATTTCAACCAAATTGTAAAATTTTCAATCAAAAAAGGTGAATTTTCTACGAAACGGTTAAATTTTCAACCCAAAACTATGAATTTTCAACCAAATACTTACATTTTCAATCAAAGAAAAGAATATTCAACTAAAATAATGAATCTTCAATAACAAAAAATGCATTTTCAACCAAACATCCTTTTAATGTTAAATTAAATACAGTTGAAACAGATACATTTTCAATCCAATAGTGGCATTTTGAAACAAAAAATATAAAATTTCTACGAAAAGAGATTAATTTTAAAGCAAAAATATGAATTTTCATCTAAAAAAGATATTGCAGTGAAGAAAGATAATAAAATTTCCAACTTTTTAACCCGAAACGATGAATTTCAACAATAAAGTTAATTTCCTACCAAAATAGTTGAATTTTCAACTAAAAATATTAACATTCAACAAAATATGGAATAGTTCAATTTTCAGTTAACATAATTAGTTTTCAACCGAAAAAAGGAACGTATTTACAACTAAATATTTAAATTTCCGTCCTAAGAGTAAGAGTGTAAAAATGGTTTATTTTTCGACCAAAAAAGATTTTAATTTGATATTGAATTCATAAGTTGAATTCATAAAAAAGACAAATTTTCATAAAAATTAGTTTACTTTGCAACCAAATTGTAGAATTGCCAAGCCAAAAATACGAATTTTCTACTAGAAAGTTGAATTTTCATCCCAGAAATATGAATTTTAATCAAAGAAGTTCATTTCCTGCCAACGCTATATTTTATACCCTGAAAGTATCTGTTTAGAATTTTTCAAAACAGATTTTGAGAAATAATTTCTATCGAAACCATCTTAATATATGTAATAACCTATACGTAAAATGGCGTATCAGAGAAAAATATGTTACTAGTTGTGACTATAGGAAAAAATTTTAGAAATAAAAAATAGTAAGAAAAAAAAGTAGTGTATATTAGGACCCTCTAATAAATTATAATTAACTTTATGTCTAACGTTATACGGTTGGGTTTGACCTGCTAGCAAACAGCGTATTTGAAAAAAAAAATGAAAAAGATTTTATACAAACCCCAAGCTTTTTTATTTTTTCCCAAATATTTGACAATTTGTGCTCGTATAAGAAAGGCATCCTATCAACATATTTTGGCCTCAAGAGATTTTCTATTTCAAGTATAGAACATGCCTTATTTCAAATTTCGGATTTTATTAGCTTTTTCCAAATTTGATACGTCCAAATCGGTCAACTTTTGTTGGCCGTGCGTTATTTTCAACCAAATAAGTCATATTTTTCCCACTGTCTGCTGTAGGATGGTCTAAATTTATACCTGTAAGAATTCGATTTTTGGTGTAGCCCCCCCCCCCCCCCTCCCTAAATTTGTTCGTTTTCCGGAAGAATAAATTCTCCTTTTTTTCTTTGGAAATCCGCTCGCAAATCGGCCAACATTAACCATGCCCTCAGGTAATGCGTTTTAATTTTTAACCCTCTAACCCCCTTTTATTGTGCCCAGAAAATTCCACAAAAAATGCAAAATAGCAGTTTTATTTCTAGTTAATCCTAAAGGCGGTATTTTTTGGATTTTTTTTCCGATAAGTGACAATTTTCCAAGTATTTCATAATTAATTTTGAATTGTTTCGGAAATTTTATTTTTTAAAACCATTTTCTTTCCAGTAAATCACGAAAAATAGTAACTTTTCACAATTCACTGGAAACGGATGGTTTCATCCAATAATAAGCATTGTTTAAAAATAAAAAATAAACCATTGAAATACAAGAGGATTAGGGGGTTAAAATTGAAAGTTATTCGGTGGAAAATATTCCTTAAGCATTCTCTAAGAAGTGGTGCAACTTTGATTCACAAAAAGTTAATCAAGTGTAATGTTTTTTTCCATTTTGTCGAAAACCGAGCTTTTTCGATTTAAACCTTCATATTAATTTCAGAAGCCCTGGGGCAAGGGTGAATGTTGTCAAATTTAAAAAAAAAATTAAAATTCTGTTTCCGGAAAACAAAAAAATTGGGGGAGGGGGGCGGTCGATCACCAAAAACCGAGAGTCGAAATTTTGGAACACCCTATTGCCGCTCTGATTCCTGAATTTATCATCTTGATACCAAAAATAGGTGTGAACAAAAAAATTAGGTCGAAGTCGAAAATGTTTGATAGGCTTGCAGAGATACTATAGACACGCGATGCACTTTAGAGTTTAAAGCGAGGAGGCACGGTTTAAAGAGACTTGGAGCATGTATGAGAGTGAGAGAGAGAACGAGAGGATATGTGAATAAGAGTAAGAGGGATTCTACAAAGGAGGAGGGAGGGAAGTGGGAAGGAGAGAAAGAGTGAGTCCAAAGTCCGCAACCTTTAAGTCTGTTTCTACTGACGCCCCGTTTTGCCCCGGTCGCCACGCCGTCCGCGTAGGTGTTATACGACCAATGCTTTCTCTCTTCTGGCACGGGCCACCAAGATCGTAGGTTCCGAGCCAACTGCTCGAGCTGTTCCGTTCCAAGATTATATATACCGGTTTCATCACGCATCAGATTCGAGATACATAACGCAATTACCTCCCATAAGTGGGGACCGGTTGTCCAAGTACATACTATGGACTTTGCCCTAAGAAAATCCCTCAACAAGGGAATTCCTCATAGGCCAGGCGCCAACCCCATTTCCGTCGGATCGATGACGTCCATTCGATTTTTTTCTGGATTCTTATGTAAAATGATCTCCAGAATCCAAAACTGTGTAGCAGAACTCTGGCTTGAACAATAAATAATTAATTGATATGACTGAATTCGTAGTAATTTCCGAATTTTTCTAGATTTTTCTCCGTATTTCTATTACACGCAGAAGCAGAGATAGTCGCTCAAAATTTAAACAATTTTAGAGGTCCATATATTTAAATTTCGCAATTTTGGACCACATCATCATTTTAGTACAATTTCAAAGAATGAGTACATCAATTTTTAGGCCTTTATTACATTTTTCGAAAGAGTTAAATCAATTTAAAGCGCGAGAATTAAACAATCGTCCTAATTTGCATAAAATTAAACAACTCATTGATAATTTCAGATATACTTGTATTCATCAAGTTGACAAGTATAGTTTTTCGGAGGAATTTTTTCTCTAACACAAATTCGCTCAATGCAAAATGACTTTTTGTTGTAAGGCGATCAAATGACTTATAATAAAAGCTCTGTTATCTTGTAAATTATTAAGTTTAGAGCAACAGTATTCATTACAAAAATTTGTATTCCAGTTGGTACTTTTGAAATAGTGTTACTTTTTTGACATTCATAAAATACTTTTTTGGTTATTAATAAAAGTATTTATTGTCACTTATTTTACGCGTTAATTGACTTTGTGCATTAAATATTAATCGAAACGAAAAAATGCCTGAACAACTATTGTTTCACGTGAGCTTATCTAACAAGAGGAGAACAAAAATTTTCAAAAATTTCAAATTTTAAATGTCTAATGTAACGTTTATAAAAAAATGATGATTGCGAATATCTCGAGAACGGCACATTTGCCAGAGTTCTGCTACACAGTTTTGGATTCTGGAGATCATTTTACATAAGAATCAAGAAAAAAAATCGAATGGACCTCGTCGATCCGACGGAAATAGGGTTGGCGTCTGGACTATCACTTTTTCGAGAAGAAAATCTATTTTCTTTTTCCATTAAGGGCCGTTCATAAACTATGTTGCCAATCTGGGGGGAGGGGGTCCGTACTAATGACGACGGTTGGTAAAACCGGGGGGGGGGGGGGCCCAGTGGAAGTAACTTTAAGTTTTTAAATAACTAGTTTGCTTTTTTGCAAAAGATGGCCTTGCAACGGCACAGTTCAATGATAATTTAATAAGTTTAAAAATCATTTTCTTATTTCAGACTTCACACACTTTCCCCTATTTCCCTTTTTCCCATTTTTTAAAGAATGCTTTTTTTCTCTCCGTTTTCAATAAACTTCCCCTTTTTTCTCATTTTATCGCTTTATTGCAAACTGAATTAATAGAGCCCAATAAGAAAATCCAACTATTTGTGGCTGAAAAGTCTCCTAGGAATTTTTGGTTAGGAATTTATCTCTTTTGGTTCAAAATTCTACTATTTTAATGAAAATTTAATTATTGTGTTGAAAATGCAACTATTTTTTCAATAGCCATATTCTTTCATAAAAAATTCAAACACTTGGTTGAAAGTTGAACTACTAAGTCAAACATTCATTTTTTGATGAAGATTCATCTCTTTGATTGGAAATTTAACTATTCCATATTTGGTTGAAAATTGATCTTTTTTGTTGAAAATTCATGTTTTTTGTCGAATATTCGTGTTTTTTGTAAAAAAATTAACTATTTCGTTTGAAGTTAAACCACTTAATTTTTTTTTCAAGATTCATTACTTTAGTTTAAATTTAATATTTTCAGGTGGAAAATGTTACTGTTTTGTAAATAATTCGTCTTTTCGCTTCAAATTCCATCATTTTTGTTGAAAATTTATGTATTTAATTCAAAATTAGTTTCAAACTTTTTTTAAAGAAATAAACTGTTCATGCTTCCTTGAAAATTAATTTTTGTTTGTAGAAAATTCGTTTTTCTTGACTGAAAATTCATCTCATTTGGTGGAAAATCTTTTTTGATTGAAGATACTACTATTTTCTTGAAATTTCAATCTTCTGTGACTTGAAATCTTAAGAATTTAAACTTTTTCATATTGAATTTAATATGGTATTTACATTAATTTTATTTAAAGAAATGTATTTCTCTATTATTTCCCTGTTTTTGTGAAAAATCACTCTATTTCCCCGGTTTTGAGAACATTTTGGGCTACGTTACTTTTCGGGGGGGGGGGGGGGGATAAAACTAACGTCATCGACGAGGGGGGATGGGGAGTCGACTAGCCCGAAATTGTTAACCTAGTTTATGGACGGCCCCTTTTTGCAATTGTCTACACAAATGATGATTTTCAATTTCTGGTTTTCTCATGGTCAATGGAAGGGACGAATTTTATAAATGCCTATCGATTTTTCTCGCTGAACAGTAGGGTGGTCCAAAAATTAGAATTTCGATTTTTGGCGATCGCCCCCCCCCCCCCAAATTTTGTTCTTGGAAACTTGTGACTAATCGAATAAAAATAATTCATCTGGAAGTTATAAAAAATTAAAAATATCGTCTTCAGCATGAATTTGACATAAAAATCCTATTTTGCATTTTTTGGGGCATTTTCCGGGTATAATAATACAACATTCCTTAAGAGGTGACTAAATTTTAATTTACAAAAATTGGATAACAAGTACTTCTGTTTCAATTTTTTCGAAAACCGAGCTTTTCTCATTTAAAGTCCCATGTTCATTTGCAGCCAGTTTTGAAGAAAATACGGAATTTCTTTTTCCGGAAAACGAACGAATTGAGGAAGTGGACGGATCGATCACCAAAAATCGAAATTTGAATTTTTATTTTTTACAGGTAGTGTAAATTTGGACCACTCTACTGAGCAGAGTTGGATCCTAGAAACTTTTCAACAAAGGTTTGAATTTGTATTTTAAAAGTATATATTCTTATGGGAAATTTAAATGCGCTTCTTTTTCCCCTGGATAAAAAATTGTAACTTTTGCCGTGTGCAGACAAACCCCAGAAAATCCGTTTTTTAGAACACCTAATTGTTTGTCTTTTTTTAAATTAAACTGACCGTAATTCAGTCAATTCTTGAAAATTTATGTTGAAATTCACAAGAAATATTCTTCAGGATCTTCTACCATTGGCAGAGTACGGACCATACAAACATTTTTGTTTAAACAAAAGTTACAAATTTTTAACTGAGACATTGCCTAAATCATGCATTCATAGATTTAAGCTCATGGAGAGTCGAGCGAATAAAAACTTCCAACGGGAAAGTTGTTCAGAAAGGTATAGATATTTTATACGAAAATTATTATTCAAAATTGATCATCATTAGGAAGTTAGGATGGTTTTATTTTGGCCGAGCGGTCCGTTTCTTCGCACGTCGGTGATAACTGTGTCAACTTGACGCGTTCCAGTGTGCCAAATACCACTTTTTTGGAAAAAAAAAACGCTTTAATGCTGACCAAAAAAAGTAAAATAGTGGAGTATTTCCTAGGCCAAAAGACAAGTTTTCTATATTTATAACTTTTCTATACATCCTCTCAATGTCAAAAATTGCTCATTTTAACTCGCCCTAACAGACATTTTTTATTCAAAAATACCAAGATACCTAAAATTAGTTATATCCAGGAACTAAATATTCATTCTAATTTTATGGAATAATATGTAATTTAGGCGCTTGAATTTAAATTTCAATTCCTGGCAAACCAGAAAAAAGTTTCTTGTATTCCTTTTGCGCAAAAAGCATCAACAAAAGAAACATTCATTTTCCTCTCAACATTCGATATATATGTATATGTTCTAAGTATAGAGTCAAGCTCAAAATTACTCAATCTTAAACTTGATTGATGAAATTAACAAAAATATTTGCATATTTTTTACTTTGCCATCCACTGTAGACAAGATTTGTATTTTTTATTCAATGTCAATGAACAATACATAATTTTATTTATGGTTCGTATTTTAATGAATTTTTTTATGTGCAGCAATCTATAACTAAATTTGCAAATATAATTTCACAGAAAACCGCAAATTAACATTGGCATTATCAATTACAGCCGCATTCACGACTTCTAATACAAGCGTCTGCAACTTTTTTTATCAAATTTTATGAGAAAAATATCTTGAATATTTACGATGTTTGTTTAATTTAAGGAAGATAATTTAAAATGCCAGATGTAAATTTAACTTCATGCACATGAATTATCAACCACATAGTTGAATTTTCAAGCAAGAAGATTAATTTTCTACTCAAAAAGATGAAGTTTTATCAAAATACGTGAATTTTCAACCAAATAGAATTTTTAAGAAGATTAATTTTTTACCCGAAAAAAAAATTTGTCTATCAAAATACATGAATTTTTAACCAAACAGTTGAATTTTGAAGCAGGAAGATTACTTAGACCTAAAAAGACGATTTTTTATGAAACTATATCAATTTCAAATCAAATAGTTGAATTTTCAATTAAATTTTCAACCAACAAGATAAATTTTCTAGCAAGAACATTAATTTTCTACGAAAAACACGAAATTTCAAACAGATACATGATTTTTTAACAAAAAAACAAAATAATTTTTAAGGAAATATTTAAATTTCCAATCAAACCATTTTAAACTACAATCAAGAATCTTTGCACACAAAACTGTATTTTTAACAAAGTAGTTCAACGTTCAATCAAGTAGTTGAATTTTAAACTAAAGAATTTACAGGTATATAATTTTTCATATCTTTAGTTATTCCCCATAAATAATCCCTGATGAGGAGGTCTGAATTGGGCTCGAAACATGTTAGTCTCCTCGTAATCTTGCTTATTTTGCAAAAATTATTCATGATAAAATCGAATTCTTTTCAATCTTAGTTTTAAAAAATAAAAAAGATAAATTTGCAACGAATGCCGTCAGTCAGTAGTAAGTTGTAACAAACCCTAAAAATCCTACAATGGTTTTCAAAATTGAAGATTTAAAAATTGTAAGCGTCGATGTTAAACGTCAAATCCCCGCTTCTTCTAAACATATATATGTACTTTAAGGAGTGAACCGCTCCATTGAAGAATACATTTCTTCGACTGCATTTTCTTGATATCTCTCCGTATCCCATTCTATCACTGATTCAACTCGAATCCGGAAATCTCGGTCGTCTCCTAAGTCCAAACTGAATCGGGGGTTTGGAAAAAGGACTGTAACATTAGAAAGCGCTGCACGAATCCGCAAAGTTCTGAGCATCGTCCCGGCAAAGCCGAGATGGAAGTCTGAAATTCGAGCGTAAGAAATTCAATAGCTGCTTCAAGCGTTCTCTCTCGGTTGTCTCATTCACCCCACACCCCCTCATTAAGCGTTTTCCGCATTTCCACACGTACCCCTTCACTCCCATCAAACCCACTTTGCCGAGTTCTTTCTGAAGTAGTGGAAAGTCAGGTATCTACCAAAATTCTCGTGTCTTTGATACTTCAAAACGGGTCAAAAATTTGGGGGTAATAAGAACAGGCCTCAGACTCATTTGATAAATTAAAAATAGTATCGGATCTGACTAAAAGACCTGCCCAGAGAGCAAGTAATGAGATAAAAATAAAGGTTAATAAACCCTGACATGTTCGGAGTGGCCGAAAAATGTCAATTTCAAAATTTCCTGACTTTTCTCTCATTTTTCTCTAACCAATTTTTCATTTTCCCTGAACATTAATATTCAGATTAAAATTTAAAGATGTCAAATTTATTGATTTATTTCAACCAAAAGATTACTTTTTTACCATAAAAGATGAATTTTCAATGCAAAAGGACAAATTATCCACAAAAAGGTTGAATTTCCTACCAAAATAGTTAAACTTTGAACTAATTTGTTGAATTTTAAATCTACAAAGATGAATTTTCAACAATATATTTGAATTTTTAACCGAACAGTAGAATTTTCGACCTACAAAGATGAATTTTCAACCAATTGATCGAATTTTTAATCAAAGCAGATCAAACTTCAACAAATAGTTAAATATTTAAGCCAAAAAACGAATTTTTTATAAGTCAGTTGAATTTTCAACCAAAAAGATTCATTTTCTATCAAAAAACGAATTATCAACCAAATAGCTTATTTTTCAGCCAACACAGATGCATTCTCAAGAAAAATATAATAGAGGGTATTTTAACCAAAAAAGATGAAATTTCTACCAAAAGAGATGAATTTTTAAACAAAAAATTGTCAACGAAGGAGATTAATTTTCGACCAAAAATTATGAAATTTCTAACCAAAAAGAGAACAAATGAAGATTTCAAAACAAAAGATAAATTTTCTGTAAAACAGTTAAATTTTCAATCTGAAAATATGAATTTTCAACAAAAAAGTTAATTATCAACCAAACGGTTGCATTCTTAACCAAAGAAGAGGAAATTTTAAATCAAGATTCGTTTCCTACCAAAAAAGAGGATTTTTGAACTCAAAAGAGAAAAGTTACATTTTCAGATACAAACAAATTTTTAAACAAATAATTCAATTTTCAAACAAAGAGATGGAAATTTATGAGCAGTTCGATTTTTACCCCAGTAGCTGAATTTTCACTTAAAAATGACGAGTTTTCAACAAAATAGTGAAACTATCAACTAAAGAGATGAATTTTCGACTAAAGTGATTAACCTTTAACTGAAATGGTGAAATTTTCAGTTAAGAAAATTAATTTTCCACCAAAAATAAAACTAATTTTTAAACAAAAAAGACGAATTTTTGTAAATCCCTTGAAATTTTTGATATTTCTTGGAATTTCGTAATATACCCTTATATCTTTCGAATCCTTTGAATTTCTATTGCAATTTTTTTTATATCTTCAAATGCCTTGGCGATCCTTCAAGATCAGGTGGGTCTGGCAAAATATTTAAAATCCCTTGCAATACTTTGAAATGCCGTAAATTATCTTGAAATTTTCTAATAATTCTTGATATTTCCTCAACACTTTTGAAAACATTGAAATTCTCTGAAATCAGATGAAACTTTACAAAATCTCTTACATCTCTTGACGCGTCTTTCAAATTTTCTGCAATTCCTTTGAATCTTTAAAAGTATTCTAAAAAGTTTGAAACCCTACAAAATACTTTCAAATCCCTGAAATCATATAAAATCCTTGAAACCCCCTTGAAATCTATTTAAATCACGTGAAAATTTTAGAAATCCCTCGACATTTTTTGAAATTTGATTAAATCTTTTAAATCCATTGAAATCTTTCGAAATCCATTGCAATATTTTGAAATCTTTTGAAATTTCGATTTGTGAGATGGCGGAAGTTATTTTAGCCAATCTAGAGAAAAAGTTTGAAAATATGTTTAAAGGAAAAGTGAAAAACTAGTTGAAATAGTGAGCAATTTGAAAAAATAGCCCGAGGCCTGAAAGAAGACCACCTCAAACTTTTCACCTGTTTCTATGGGGGTCCCGGGTAAAAAAATTTTGGTATGGGATTGATCTAGGAAAACATCTGTGAAATCGTATGGGAGTGATCTCTCAGATAGTATATTGAAAGTATGGCATTTGAGACGATCCCATACTTCATGTATGTTTGAATGAAGTATAGTGGATGTATAGCCCAAATATAGCTAAAGTATAGCGATGTATAGTTGAAGTATAGGGGAAGTATTTTTGAAGTATATCTGAGAAGTATAGCTGCAGTATAGATAAAGTATATCTGATGTTCAGTCAAAGTATGGCTAAAGTATATCTTATAAGTATAGCTCAAGTATGTGGATTATGTCTGAAGTATAGGAAAAGTATGGCGATAGGTATAGTCGTATCATTGCTGATGAGAAATAATCAGTTATCTGAAATACATGGAAATAGAGATCCAGAATCATGATTTTCATAATGTCAAAGAATATTGTTTGTAAATTCTAAAATAAGTAGAATGCAAATAAGAAAAATGTCAATTGTAACATAAATTTATTAACTTTATGAAATTTAACACTAAACATTTCACCTAAGTAACAATTTTATTGAACCTTTTTATGCTATTGATATTATGTTTAGGAATCAAAGATTCTGGATCTCTTACCAATATATATGACATAACAGTCACATAAGTAGTTCATTGTATATCCGCTGCATATTGTATATCCTCACGAACAATATTTAAAGTATAGTTGACTCACGAAATCACTCCAAACGCGAACTTTTAACATTTTTGGAGGAGCTGTCATTTATGATATATTATGTTTTATCAGGTTGCTAGGGTATCTTTGAAGAACAAATGAGTACAATTCTATGTCCGATACTTCTGCCATACTTAAGTATAGATGTAATATATCCCATACTTCAGCTATACTTAAGTATAGATGAAGTATATCCC
>CAKNXH010060264.1:74046-91445 GCA_932178445.1 Andricus quercusramuli
TATATCCCATACTTCAGCTATACTTAAGTATAGATGAAGTATATCCCATACTTCAGCTATACTTCAGCTATACTTTAGCTATACTTCAGCCATACTTCAGCTATACTTTAGATATACTTTATCGATACTATTTCAATATACTTGAAGTATGGGATCGTCTCATTTACCATACATTTTTTATACTTTGGAAAGTCAATGATTGATCACTCCCATACCTATGATTTTTACTCGGGGTTGCAGAAAAGGGAGAAAAGTCGAGTAGGAACTTTACCACTAGAAGTGAAGGTTTGTGGAAAAGTTTGAGGAATGATAAGCCGAAAACTGGAGAATTGAAACAATATCTATATCAATTTTTCAATATGAATATTCATTGACTTCAAAAAAGTGGACTTCTAAGAATGCCGAGTTCTAAAACAAACCCTTTTCTGTAAAAAGAAAACTATACTGCTCGCTTTGTTACATTGTCCATTTTTTTCTAGAGAATAAAAGAAAGAAACCGTCTCGTTTTTCTATTGTGTAGCCTGGGAGGGTTCTTTTGAAAGCCTTCTATTGTCTTAAGTCTTTTCACATCCTGCAGATCAGTAGTTTGTTGTGTACATCTCTTCCTTTTTTAGTTTCTTTTTCACAAACCGGACCAATCCCTTAAGTTTATCGCAGAATATCAAGCCTATTCGTCTGTGAAGATGTTTCTGTTTCCGTGCTATTACCACGATAACCCAGACCAGACGATCAAGGTCTTCAGTAAACCCTCGTCTAATTGCTTCCGAAATCAGAACTTCGCCTTCGTCCACCGGACAGGATGTGGGACAGGACAGAAATTGGATTGAATCCTGTTTCACAGTCTTGTGGGCCAAGATAAAACAGAAGCGAGTGCACTTGCTCGAATCACAGACAAGAAATACTAATTAAGGAAATAGTCATTAAGGATGTACTAACAAGAAGGTATCACTTGTTCCTGACAGCTTGATTACTCAATAAAAAGGGAGAGAGGCTTTAAAAAACCATCAATTTTATTTTTTAAACTACAAACAATTAGGCATAATATTACTTGAAGAGCCGCGCAGAAATTAAGTAGACTTTGTTTTGTTTTTTTGTGGGGGGGGGGGGGGGGGAGGTGATCACTTTTACAATTTTATAAAAACTGTTTACGTTTGGATTACTCCGATTTAGGATCAAAGCCAAGGCACGCCATGCCCAAAATTGGTCTTATATTGGGAGTTGAGTGTACTAACAGTAAGTATTTAGTTTTTCAAACGTATATTTTTATAATTCTTTTAGGACATAAGATTCTGCGTAGTCCGAAACTTTATTTTTAAAGCAGTTTTCAGTCTTCTTATTTAATATTTTTATTGAATTAAAAATTAACTTGAATCTTTATGAAAACTATTATTTTTTAGTCTGTGAATTATCAAAATTTATACTTAACACAGGCTGCGCAGATATCATTTTTGTTTGCAAATTCTGGGTAAAAATTCTTTTGTCTCGGTTGAAAATTAACTTTTTTGTTGAAAATTCACATTTGGTGAAACTTTATTCATCTCTTTGGTTGAACATTCAACTATTTTGTTGATCATTCGTTTTTTCTTAGTTACAAATAAATTTTTTGACTCAAAATTTAACTGCTTTATTTTTGGTTGACAAAATGTACCTTTTTTCGTTGAAAATTCAATTATTTGATAGAAAATATATAATTCTTATTTTTTAAATTCTTTTAGTTGAAAATTAAACTATTTGGTTAAAAACTAATGTATTTTGTTAAAAATTCGACCTTTTTATAGAAAATAATTCCTATAGGTAGAAAATGTAAATATGTGGTTTAAAATGTATGTATTTTGTTCAAAATTCGTTTCATTTGGTAGGAAATCAATTTTTTGTTAAAAATGCAACTGCTTGGTGGAAAACTAATTTGTTCTAGTTGAAGATTCATGCATTTTGTTTGATAATTCGTATTTTTGATTTAGTTCAATTTTTTCTGATTTATAGAATTAAAACCTTTTTTTATAGCAATATCAACTATTACATTTTTTATTTAAAAATTCATATTTTTAGGTTGAAGATTCAAATCGTTTGAAAGTTCAACTACTTTTTTCGAAATTAATTTTTTTGTGAAAAATTCATAATTTTAGTTGAAAATTCATCCCTTTGGGTGAAAATTGAACCAATTTGGTAAAAATTAATTTTTGGTTTAAAATTAACTTTTTAACTGAAAACTGAAGTATTTGATTGAAAATTCAACTGTTCAGTTGAAAGTTAACTATTTCAGTGAAAATTCAAATGTTTTGTGGAAAAAAATATTTTTTTTTAATAAAAAAATTCGACAATTTGTTAGAAATTTGATGAAAATTCATCTACTTCATCAAAAATGTATGTAATTTGTTCAAAATTCGTCCTTTTTAGAAAAAATTAATCTTCTTCGTTGAAAATGCAACTATCAGGTTGAAAATTTACATGTTTTGTTGGGAATTCATCTTTTTTAGTAGACAATTAATTGTGATTCCTGCACAGTGGTCTAGAAAAACGAAATTGAGGCATTTATAACAACTGCTAACAAAAAAAAAAAAAAAACATAAAACCCAACATTTTATTTTTCAATGTACATCTGCAAGCTTAATTCCATAGATCTCCGTGGGCCATTTAACCACTAAACATGATTTCAGCTTAGTGGTAAAAAAGAAACGAAATTTCCTCATTCTTCTAATTTTTACTCAGTGGTAATTAAAAGGCAATACTATTATATAGCAAAATTTTAATTTAAAATGTACATATAAATGCCAAAACCTTCCCTTCGAGCCATCTTCGAAGAAAATCGAACTAAAAGAAAAGATTCTAGCAATAGTTGGTCTAAAAAAATAAATTTCTTCACTTTTCTAATTTCTCAACCTGTGATCGCAACAAATCTTACTATAAATGGCAAGTTGTTTGTTTTTAATGAACATCTACATGCCAAACCCATCAATTTCAACCATCTTCGATGACTATCAAAATAAAAGAAATGATTCCAGTAGAGTGTTCTAAAAAAATGAAATTTTCTTATTTTTTAACAACTAATAACAAAAAAACTACACCTTAACAAAGTTTAATAAATGAACAATATCAGCAGATATTACCTACTTCAAAATTTTTTTTTTTAACATCTAATGGTGAGCAATTAACTAATTTAATTTTTACTATTTCTGAAGGTTTTTTGTATACTGATAATATTAAAATTACATAATTCTCTTAGATTATTTAATGTGACAAGGCAGTGTAAATAACACGAGGATTTTCCATCTCATCCATTCTTCTATTAATAAAGCAAATTTTATTTTTGAATGAACATCTGCATGCCAAGACCTTCAATTTCAGCCATCTTTCAAGACAATGAGACTACGCAAATGAAAAGATTCGAGACTAGCGATCTAAAAAACGAAATTGTCTCATTTTTATAATTTCTGAACAACTGATAACAAAGAAACGACACCTTAAAATATCAAAATTTATTTGTCGATGCACATCTACGTGTCAAGGCCCTCAATTTGAGCCATCTCCGACAAAAATCAGACTAATCCACTAACAGAATAGTTTACAATTAGTGCATATAGTGGTCCGGAAACGGAATTCCTTCAGTTTTATTAGTTTTCAACCTGTGATAACAAAAAAAAAAACATCAATATAACATAATTTTTGTTTTAATAAACATCTACATGTCAAGACCTTCAATTTCACCCATCTTCGAACTATTGAACTAAAAGGTTTATTGCAGCAAAAATTCTTGAACAATAAAATACACGTTGTGATTTTTTTTTTAATTCTCATCTTTTGATATAGTAATAAAAAAATTCACACATTTAAATTTCTGTTAAAGTTGCAGCATAGTATTTTAGCGTAGTAATAAATGTTTTTCTTCCATTCAGCATCATTATTTCATGAAATTATTATCGTTTATTAGAAAACACAAATTTCTTCTTTTTATAGACCTTTCATCGAAAAAAAATGCATTCCCGTACGAAATCGTTACACTTAATTTTTATTTTCTCGGAACAGAATTCTTTGTTTGCATGAAACATTTCTTATTCTTACTAAGCTTTCCCATATGTCGGGAAAAAGGTTTTATTTTTGTGAAAATTCAATAATTCGATTTTTGTCGCTTCCGAAAACCGATTTTCAAAACCTGTGAAATTATAATCTCAAAATATGTGGACGATTTGCTCAAAATCTTTCACTTTTTTAGATCAAAACTTTTCTACACTTATTCAGAAAAACTCAATAACTCGGGAGGATGATTTTATTTTTTATTTTAACTAACGATTACATTTTTTATCGCAATCCGCCGTCTAGCCTGATCCAACTTGTGGTCATACAGAAAAAACAAACATGAATTTTTGTTGCGGGTAATTTTTAAGTAGATAAACTTGAATTTATTTTGCGTCGAAACCAAACAAGATTTAATAGAGTTGACATGGTAATCATTTCCCATGTGATGGGTAAATCTTATCACGTGAAGTTAATTTTTGTTGCAAGTAAAGATTACTCTGAAATGGCTCTAATGATTATATTTCGTTTTTTCTGTGCAGTGTCGATTTGAAATTGTAAGATGATATATTTATTAATCGATTGGACCAAAAGATCAGCTTCCAGGTTAGTGGTCGAAAAAACGAAATTTCTTTATTTTTTTATTTTTAACAAATGTTAAAAAAATCACGGTAACATTTAAAAACTTTATTTTTTAATGCACATCTACATTCACATCTTTAATTTGAGCTGTAAAAATGGTATACAAACTAAAGGTGCAAACAAATTAAGAAAATAATAATTTAATTCTGGTAATTATGTGTTTGATTAATTGTATCATAAAGAATAATAATAATAATGAAAGTATAATTTTCACATTTTTACGTCTCGAGAGACAGATCTAATTGTTATTTTGACATTGAAAATATCGTAGTAATTTTATATCAAAAGATTGTCATTAAATACAAAAAAAATGATAATTATAAAGTGAGATCATACACAGAAAAAAATTGGTGTGAAATTTGTTGCATCTCATTTTGAACAATGAAAATGTTCATTGCGTCTTAATTTTTTTTCGTTTCTCCCAAATGTTTCAACTTGAAACTTCACCAAATTCGGCGTGCTTTCAAGCATTGGCGTTTTACAATATACTTATTCTTTATCCCACAAATCATTATTTTTACACTTATTGTAATTAATATGTATAGAGAAAAATTTCTTATGTTGATCTGAAATACTTTTTTTCTATTCAATTCGAAATCAATTAATTCCAATATTTCATTTTAACACATATCAAAAATCATAAAACCTCTATTTATAACAATTTACAAAATCGACGAAAATTGACCCATTGTTAATCACTACCAATTCTGAAGTAAGTTAAAAAAAATAATAATTTGCATAATGCATATTCTTTTACGCTGATTCAAGTCTTTACAGCATTCATGTTGCTACATTTTCAAACTTTTGAAATTTACACAACAAAGGAACTTGGTAAAACTATTGATATTTTAGAAAAGACAGAAAATATAGCTGATGTAACAAGATTCGAGAAACTTCTCCAACTTTCCTCTTTCCAGATTTCTAGACTCTGCAGAATCCGAGCAAAGTTTCTCGAATAATTTACCATTAAATATATTTTCCATATTCTTGTAAAATTTAAAAATCTAAATTATTTTTTGTGGGTGATTCAATTTTTTTTTGTAGGTGATTCAAAACCAACCTATTGAACTTAAAAATACCTACACTAGATTAAATGTTCGAAGTCAGAATCATGTTTTCGTATTGTTTACTCCAAGCCAGGCGGGGGAGGGGTAAATTGATACTGCTGCGTTATATTTTCAACAAATAAACCCCATGAAAAATCTATGTTCTCAAAATTATAGTATAACGTTAAAGTTTAGTAATTGTTACATATGTCAATGCATTTTTTTATGCAAGCCCATGTTCTTCATGCTTGTATTTAGTTTACTCAATATTCTTGGAAGTGTTCGATTGATCATGCCATAACAACCTTGTCATCTGCAAAAGCTAACCCACGTACCCTCACTGTCTTGAGATCTACACCTTCTTCGTCGAGAAGGGCCATTATTAGACACTTGTCCAAACTGAATTGCATTTAATAGGACACGACTGAAAATACTTGAAAAAATTACGTACGCAGAATTGCACAAAATCCTTCAAAAGAAGTACATTTCCGAAAATCAGTTTGAAAAATCTGCTCGGTCTTTGTATTCCCCTACATTTGTGCACAGATTGAAGGTTAAAGTATCGACAAATGTAATTTGGTGATTGTGAATTCTCTTTTTTTAAAGCTCATTCGGCTTTTACAAAAACATTCTCATCGTGTATCTCGTGCTTCGCATTCTATTTGATCCAAAGTGCGAAATTGTCTATATGATGTTCAACACTATTATATCAAACATATATTACATTTATTTTTGTACCTCGACCTGGGATTTCTTAATCAGATATTGCCAAACAAAGTACAAACTTTATTTATCATGATTATTTTAATATTTGTTTCTTGTTTTGCATTAACTTTTATCTCAGATAACCTAAAAAATGTATCGTTTCAATGAATTTATATTATCACAATTCATAATACGTATTGGTGCTGAAATATACGTATTTTTATTGACTGGTTTTTATAATTAAAAATGAGACGAGAATGTAAAAAGTGCGGATCCTATAAAAAAAACACAATTTTGTTGCTAAACATTTTATTGCAGCTTGTGTCGTTTTTTCATAAATTTGATTTTCTTTATATTTAATGTTGTTTCTTACGATTTACACCAAAAATACGCATTCTAGCGTAAAGTGGCTCTACGAAAATTTGTTGAATAAAATGCTATTGTAGCTTGTGTGGCTTTTCCAAAAGGTTTATTTATTTTTATTTGCAGAACCTTTTTGGGTGAACAACTTTTATCTGATAACTTTATTTCGTAACTTGTGCCATTTTTCAAAAATTTTATATTTTTTTACTTTTACAACCAACACTACGCGTACCATCGAAAAATGATTAATAACAAATTTATAGATCTTTTTTGGGTGTACAACTTTTGTCGATTAATTTCTTTTCGTACCTTGCGTTGTTTGTCCGAAAAATTGATTTTTTTTAATTATTTTTTTTGTACGATCATTGAATTTTCGATTTTTCAAGAAAATTCAGAAAGTTTTTATGATAATCTCGTAAGGCTTTCAACAAGCAACGTTTTTCTTCCCTTGACTTTTTTCATATCATGTGCTGTTTGGCGTAAAATTTTGATTTTCGTTTTTTTTTTTTAATTTTGCTAATGCTACAACTCTGATAATTTTCTTTGTACCTAAAAAAGTCAAGGAATTTTTACACACAATAGTTGATTAACAAACTCGATCTTCCTATTTGGTCCATAAAACTGTGTACCAAAGCACAATGCAAATGCAATTAATCTTTCAAAAGTTATCCGGTATACAAACGACAACAACAACGACAGACACACCATTGTGAAACCTATTTTTTCGGATTCAGGGGGTCTCTAAACGTAGAGATTTAAAGAAATCCGCGATACTCAGTTTTCACATAAAAACGTTCTCATTATGATGAGAATGTAAAAAAAAGCGTAAACTCAAAAAAGTCTATTTGTGTAACGAAATTCGGTTCTTGGTCAACTCTACAAAAAACGTATGACCATACAACTCCTTTATTCTTTTTATTTGATTTTCCCAATTTTCAACTCGATATCTCATTTCATAAGAATGTGACATGTGACTCACTGCGAAAAAATGCCGGTAAGGTAGGAATCGGGTAAGTGGTACATGGCCTATGAAAATTTGACACGAATGATAACATAAAAACAAGATAAAAAGTCGCTCCACGTATGTGTGTTGATATTTTTGATGATCAATGGTATGTTTAGGCGATAATTATTAATTTGAAAAAGTTTTGAAAATAGTTTATCCCCTTATTGTACTGGTAGTTAAGATGGCTTTTATCCGAAAATCAGTGATTTGTGAAGCGTGACACCCACATACGTGCGCCGCTTTAAATTCGAGCTCAACCTGCAGACTCGAGAAGTTGGTTATGAATATATTTACACCACGTGCCTGGAGCGTGTCGCGAGACGAGAAACCACGTGCTCTTTCTTAAGTCCCGTTTGTATGCAGCGCGTCGAATTGGGCCAATAAGAACATTTCCTCGAACATTTCCCAGCGAAACCGGCGAACCTGAGAAAAACAAAGACTTCTCTCGTATGTATTTCGGTACTAGTAATTGCGCAAAACATTACAATTAACTCAAATAATTTTATTCAATTAAAGTCTTTCATTTCCAATAAAAACATCAAAAATAAAAATACATATACATTAGGGTGATCTAACCAATTTTTTAAATAATTTTTCTGGGACACCCCCCAAATTTGTTCGAATCCACCCAAAAATATATCCATTTTTTTTTTTTTTTTTTTTAAATTATATTTAGGGATGCCGGAAGTCCCATGAAGTTTAACATGTATTTTCCATAAGAAAAAAAGACGTTTTTGTCAATCTTATTCAGAATCCTCAATATTATCTCAATCGAGTTGAAACTCAACATTTCTCTTCACAATTAGCCATAGAATACGAATAAAATATCACTTTTCAAATATAACCCCCATAAGTCTGTTTTATAGGGTCCCAAAGAAACCCCATAAGTGAAAAAATGGGTTTTGCGAGTTTTTGACGCTAATTATGATTTTTTTGCGGTTTTTTTAACGCGAATTGTTTCTAATACATAAAATATTACTTTATACTGAAAATGAGATATTTTAATGAATTGTTTAAACAATTTATTATTGTTTTTAGCAATTTTCTCATAGAATGGAGTTCATCAATGTTAACAATAGTGATTGTTTAAACAATTTATTATAATTATTAATAATATTATATTTGAATTATGCTAGAAAGATGCGTTTTTTTTAAATTTCTGACTTTTAGTCCAATTTTCATTTGGAGTAAAGTAATAATAAATTTAAGTTAACAAAATAATTGTTTAAACAATTTATTATCATTATTAATAATATTATATTTGGATAATGCTAGAAAGATGCGTTTTTTTTTTATTTCTGGCTTTTTGTCCAATTTTCATTTGGAGTGAAGTAATAATGAATTCAAGTTAACAAAATAATTGTTTAAACAATTTATTATGATTATTAATAATATTATATTTGAATAATGCTAGAAAGATGCGGTTTTTTTCGAAATTTTCGAGTGAAGTAATAATGTATGTATACTATTAAGCCATTTCCCTTTCGGGGTAGGCGTGACACTACCTGATTCGGGTAGTGTTTCTAGGTGGATAGTTTCTTGTAGTAAATAACTATTTCAAGTGTGGGCTCACCACACCCACGACGAGCCAACAGCACGCAGTATTCCCGAACGGTCACCCATCCAAGTACTAACAGCGCCCAACACTGCTTAACTTCAGTGATCTAATGAAAACTGGTGTTTTCAGCGTGGTATGGCCGTTGGCCAAGTTAACAAAATAATTGTTTAAACAAATTATTATTGTTTATGACTATCTTCATCTATATCAATTGCTCCTGATAGTGCGGTTTTTCGGCAATTTTTACCTTTCTGTCCTTCTGTCACTTAGTGCGGTAATAATTGATTAAAGTTAACAAAAAAGTTGTTTAAACAATTTAATATTGTTTATGATTATCTTTTTTATATAAGTGCTAGATAGTGGCGGTTTTTTCTAAAATATTTCACTTTGCATCGCCTTTTTATTTATGAACGAATAATAAGTCAACCACAACAAAAATGATTTTTCGAGTGCTATTGTTGTTTTAAGTGAATTATTTTTACTCTTTTCCCAATGCATAGAAAAAAATTAATTTGAAGAAAAAAGAGGCACAAAAAACACAAGAGGCAGAAATCAATATTAAATTGTTTAAACAACTTTTTTGTTAACTTTAATTAATTATTACCTCACTAAGTGAAAAAAGGACAGAAAGGTAAAAATTGCCGAAAACCCGCAAATATCAGGCGCAATCGATATAGATGAAGATAGTCATAAACAATAATAATTTGTTTAAACAATTATTTTTGCTAAATCTAATTAATTATCAAGTCACGCCTAACAAAAAATAATCAAACAGTTGAAAATTTCAGAAAAAACCTTAACATTCTACCAATTAAGCAAAGAGAATATTACTAACAATGATAATAAATTGTTTAAACAATTATGTTGTTAACTTGAATTCATTATCACTTCACTACAAATGAAAATTGGACAAAAATCCAGAAATAAAAAAACGCATCTGTCTAGAATTATTTAAATATAATATTATTAGTAATTATAATTGAATGGTTAAAACAATCAATATTGCTAAAATTGATGAACTATCACTTCCCTCTAATTGACAATTGAACAACAAATGGAAAATTTGTGAAAAAACCGCGTCTTTCTAACTCCATTCTATGAGAAAATTGCTAAAAACAATAATAAATTGTTTAAACAATTCATAAAAATATCTAATTTTCAGTATAAAGTAATATTTTAAGTATTAGAAACAATTCGCATTAAAGAAACCGCAAAAAAATTATAATTAGCGCCAAAAACTCGCAAAACCCATTTTTTCACTTATGGGGTTTCTTTGGGACCCTATAAAACAGACTTATGGGGTGATATTTGGAAAGAAATATTTTATTCGTATTCCATGGCTAATTGTGAAGAGAAATGTTGAGTTTCTACTCGATTGAGATAATATTGAGGATTCTGGATATGATTTACAAAAACGTCTTTTTTTCTGATGGGAAACACATGTTAAACTTCATGGGGCTTGCGGTAACCCTAAATATAATTTTTTTTTTCAAAACATAGTGCAAAATAAAATAATTATTCAAATTTAAATTTTAAGAAGTAACACTCAAATCGACTTCAGAAAATCTGTGACGATCAGTTTGACGTTATTTTTTGGTTCACTTATAATTTCATGAAAATAATAATAATTCCTGATCAATTTAATAATTTTTGATCTTTTGATTTATGTTTTGGTCCCTGTCCGTGGCTGGAACAACATTAATTTTGTGCATTTAAAAATAAAATTGAAATTTATGGCAATTACATTAAGCCAATTAAATTATAAAATAAAAAAGTCTAACGCAGGACTTATTTCCATTGATTCACAATAAAAAATCTTGTAAAAAATTAATTGCAAAACAAAAATAAATATTATCGACACTAATGCTAATTTAAAAATCTTCTTTACAGTTATGATAATTGGGCCAATTAAAAACGATATCTTTCAAAAAACCAGCAAAGATCTCATCTAACATCTAACTATATTCAAACATATTCCTCTTTAACCTCTAAAATTAAACTTTACAGGGTAAAGATTTTGGATTTTGAATATAGAATCTTTTATAAATGGAATAAAACTATTTTAAATTGAAATTAATCAATGTAAATTTATTATTTTCAAGACTGACGCATCCTAATTTACCTAAAAAATAAGAACATTTCCGAACAATAACACCGAACCTTAGAAAAGTAAATACTTCTCTCGTATTTCTACACTGAACATTACAATGAACATGACCTAATTTACTTGAAAATAGTGAAAAAGTGACTTATTTAAAATGAAAAAGTGACAAAGAGTAACTAATTTATAACCCAAAAAATGATTAATAAGCATTAATAATGTGACTTATGTACTTTTCAATATAAAAGAATTAAATTCATGAGACTCCAAAACAATTAAAGTTAAATTCAAAATAATTCAAATGAATTGGAGAAATTGTTTAAAAACTAAATCCCATTCATTTCAGTAAATTTTGAGTGAATTTAGAGGAATTGAAGGAAAATGAGAAGAATTCAATGAAATTCATAAAAATTGAAGGTGAATTAAAAGAAAATTCATGTGAATTAAAAAAATTGAAGAATATGAAAAAATTCAGTGATTTCAGTAGATTTCAATTGAATTTAGAAAAATTCAAAGGAATTTAAAGGACTTCGATGAAATGTCCTAACAGAATTCAGGGTGGGTTTAAAACACATACAGATGAATGCTGAACATAATTTTTTTTTAATCTATTAAATCGAGTAGAATCGAGTGAATTCAACAAATTCAAGAAAATTCTGAAGAACTCAAAGGAATTCCAAAGAATTCAAAAGAATTCGGGATAATTTGATAAGAATGTTTGATAAAGTCCTTGAAAATTCTTTGAAGCCCCACAAAATCGCTCACGTGATATGAATAAATTCTTTAAAATCCACTAAATAATGAAAAATCTTGTAAATTCTCTGAAATCTCATGATATTTTTCTTAAATTCTGGAAAATTTATGAAAATACATAGCCTGAGATATTTTATAATCTCTTAAAATACCATAAAATCCTTTATATCTTTTGAAATTCCATAAAACTTTGTCTCTTGAAAATTCACAGGAATTTTAAAAAATACCCTAAAATGTTAAAAACTCTTAAAAATTCATTGGAATCTTTTAAAATGCCCTAAAGTATTTAAAATCCTCTGAATTTTTTGAACTCCCTGAAGAAATTTTACACCTATTGAAAATTCCTTGGAATCTTTTAAAATACCCTAAAATATTTCAAATGCTTTCAAATCTTTTGAAATCCCTGGAAATTTGGTGAAAACCTTGGCAATACCCTGGAATCTTTTAGAAACACTTACAAAATTTCAAATCATTTGAATCTTTTGAAATCTCCTAAAAAATTCTAAATTTCTTACAAATTTCTTGGAATCTTTTAAGATACCCTATTATATTTCAAATTCATTAATATCCCATTAAATTACTGAAATCAGTTGAAAATTCCTTGGGTTTTCCACTCTAAATACTCCACTCTGATTCAACTAATTGCTAAAAATAAAATAAAAACGTTGACTGGAGAGCCATTTAAAATTGAAATCATCCAAATTTGAATACTTTAGAATAAATAACCAAACCGCATGAATGAAAAGTGGACGAAACTCGAGAGGAAATGATCTTTTTGTATAAAATATATTGTTAGTTGTGAACTTTGATCTCGATCGCCGTTATTGTGCATCTCATTCATCTCTCGATCAATTGAATTATAGACTCTGTAGTTTATTAGTCAAAGATTCACGTTGCGGCAAGTGCCTTGCCAATACACAAGCCAATCAAATAAAGAGACGTATTAAAAATAGCACATGCTATAATTGTCGTGCTTCATGCATCGTGTTTAATTTTATTACCTTTGCACTTTGAGCTTGCAAAAAAAATTCTTGTTGGAGAAAATGACTCAACAAACTTTCTGCAAATTCGTTATCTTCAAAAAATTCTTTTGCCGCAGACAGCCTTTCAATTTACCCAAACGATAAAGAGCCTTATCATGTAATCTTGATGACCTGAGAGTACACTATAGTTTCATTCAAGAGGAAAATATTTAACTAAAAAGAAAAAGAACTTCAGTTCACAGAACATTCTCTCTATTGTGGATTTTTCATTAGAAAAAATTGATATACGAACGAAAACCTTTCAGTTTGAAAAACGCCAGTCGCGGAATTAATCCGTGTGTGAAAACAAACCGGCTGGAAAAAATTGGAAAAAACGAAGGATAAATAGTGAGGCTATTGGAAATCCTGATAATGGCGTGTCGCGAGCAGCAAAGTTGCGGTCTCTTTCACCCAATCGATATTGTTTTTTCACCTTTTAGAATCGACTGTACGATTACTGGACATTCACAAGAATACAACTTTTTTTTCTATGGTAAATTGTAAATTCACTAATTCTTTAGAACACCCGTTATGAGGTAAAAAATATTATCAACGTATACAAATAAAACGGTGGATCAAAGTCCATCAGCCTCAAATTTCCATAATGGCTGACGTTTGCATGAGGAAGAATTTTGTTTTTTACTTATTTTTTTATTACATACTTTCCTCGAATAATGATGGTTCGTGATATATACATAAAATAAATATGTGGCCTCATTTTTTAATTGTAAATTTTGTTAGTTTGAATATAGAATCTTTTATAAATAGAATAAAACAATTTCCAATTAAAATTGATAAATTTTTTATTTATTAATCTCAGAGCTGCCACAGCCTAATTTACTTGAAAAAGTGACCCATTTAAACAGAAAAAGTGACTATTGGCCTTAATAATGCGACTAATGCTCTTTTGAATTGAAGAATAATTTGATTAATAAGACTTCAAAGTTCAAAACAATACAAGTTGGATTAAAAATAATTCAAACCTTTTGAAAATTCCTTCACTAAATTCCTTCTTTTGAAAATTTTAAAAATTCCTTGGAATTTTTAAATATAACCTGAAATCCTTCAAGTCCTCTGGAATGACTTGACTTGACTTGACTAAAATCTATTTAAAATAACCCAGAGATATTTCAAATGCTCTACAATCGTTTGAAATCTCTTGACATTTTTTAAAGAACTTGAAAATTTCTTGGAATTTTTAAAAATACCCTAAAATTCTTTAAATTCTTTGGAATGACTTCAAATGATTGAAATCTATTAAAAATAACCCAAAAATATTTCAAATCCTTCAAAGTCTTTTGAAATCTCTTGAAATTTGGTAAAGCTCTTAAAATTCCAAGGAATTTTTAAAAATACTTGAGAATTTATAATATCCTTTAGAATACCTTCAGAAAAGCACAAGTTATATTCGCGACCCAAAGATAATATTCCTCAGCCCCCGAAAACCACCCCTAATACTTTGACCTAAACCAATTCTGAGTACCTCCACGCAAAACCCTCATTTTTGTTAGAAACTTGAAGTAATTACACAAGTCACCGTCAGAAAACCAAAAGTTATATTCCCAACCCCATAATAGTACGCAACAACCCCCGAAAACTACCCTGAACGCTTTTGGCTAAACAAATCCGAAGTGCATCAAAAAATATAAAATTTTGAAATAATCACACAAGTCACCTTCAAAACACTCCAAGTTATATTTTGGGTCCCATAATAAATTTAAACAACCCCCTAAGTCCACCCCTATCACTTTTACCTGAATAAATTCCAAGTGTATCCACGCAAAACATTGAAAAAGTTAGAATTTTGAAATATCACACAAGACACCTTCAGAAAATCACGATTTATATTCTAGACCCTATGATAATATTTAACAACCCCCAACCGCCCTTAATACTTTTACCTAAACAAATCCTGAGTGCATCCATTCAAAACACTCAACAAATTTAATAACTTGAAATAACCCTGGCGAAAGTATCGGATAGGAATTTCTTCCGAACCAATCTGAAATCATCCGCGTCATTCCGGAATCAGAAACAGAATCCAAACCAATCCGAGTTAATTCGAGCCAATCCGAAAAATTTCTACATTTCGTTCGAACCAAATCGGTCAAAAATTAATCCGACTCAATCCAGTTCAATCCTCACTTCCAATCCGAATAAATTCGAACCAAATTTTCAATCCGAATTAATCCGAACTCGGATTGACCTAAAACGATTTTCAATCCGAATGAATCCAATTCAATACGAACTCGAATTCATTCGGATTGAAAATTCAGTGTATATCAATCCGAGTTCGGATTTAATCGGATTAATTTGGATTGAAACTTTGGTTCGTATTGGTTCGTTTTGGAGTTTGGATTAAACCGGATTGAGTCGGATTAATTTTCAAACGATTTGGGTCAAACGAAAATGTAGAGCTTTTTTCGGAATGGTTCGAATTGACTCAGATTGGTTCCGAAGGAATTCCTATCCGATACAACCACCGAAATCACTCAAATTTGAATGTTTGTATGGTGGGAACCCGTGTACCGCGTCACACCGATGAAAGTGCACAAATAATTCTAACCCGCCAAACGCTCCCCAATATATAATTTGGACGGAAAATTGTGATAATATAAATTGCACATTAAGTTACGAGCTCTCGGGGAGTTTCAGCTTCGAAGCATGTGCCCGACATAAAATAATTTCAATCTAAAACACACAAAGGGTACCCGGGTACCCCGTCACACACATCATGGTTAAACCGAAGCGTAATGAAAGTTTGATCAGTGAAGTTTCTTTTGAAATAAAAAAAAATCTGAACAATTCAAAACGAATTAAAACAGGTGAACGAACTTTTAAAGAACATTTTTCCCCAGAATCAGGCTTCTGAAGTTTGCATGTTACTCGTCAAAACGTGCTATGCACACACAACTGCAGGCAGTTAAGTTTTTACTGAGTGCTTAATGGTTGACTCATTGTACTCACGTATACACGAGGTCAGTATGGTAGATGTGTGCAATTATTTTCGTGCTTGCAAGCTTTTTACGAGAAAACCGCATTAATGGAAGGCCATGTAAAAGTGAACATGAAATGTGGATTTCATCAACATTAAAAACTGATGAGAAAATTTAGCAGAAGATATTAACATTGAATCATACAAACAGGGGAGGATTGAAAAAGTGATTCTTTTTAAAAAAAGACTGCACGGGCTATAAATATTTTTAATCGGAAGGAAGCAAATATGATTTTTGAAACGAATACTTTGAATTCAATTAGGGAAAGTTTGATTCAAAATTTTTATACGATTTTTTTGAAAAATCAGACTAACCTGTGAACTAAGAATAGTTTATACGGTCGATTTTTCAGTCATTTTGAGTTCAAGATTGTTCAGAAACTTAAAAATCTTCTTACCTGAAACAAAAGAAAATCATTTTTATTACTTATTAAATTTGAGCGCAGAGAAAATAAAAACATTTTAAATTTTATGCAGGTAACATTTTTATTTCCTTGTCGTCAAATTTCAAATAATAATCTGAAAAAAAACATGCACAGAGAAAAAAAGTAGGCTTACTATGAGTTGGATATTGAATATTGATCAGAAATTGGGATGAAACATTTTTACCCAAAAATAATTAAATTAAGTTTTTCAACAAATGAATATTAAATGCGGCTGTTTCAGTAACGGCTTCAAATGAGACCTTACAAAATATAAGATGTCAAAGTTATTTCTTTAAAAAATACAATCATTGCATTTTTTATTAATGATATTGCAAATTAAAAATTCATTAGAAAAGTTATTCAAATATCGAGGTTTCGTTTTTAAAATAGTTCAATTTTCAACTAATAGAATTTCAAACCATGAAATTTTGAAGGAATCACTCAGAAACATGTTAATTTTCAACATGTTGGAGTTATGATCATCTCTTAAGGCTTTTAATTGAAAATAGTTTAATTTTAAATATCAAATCAATTTTAATCTTCAATTTAAATTAATGTTCAAGTTTCAAAAACTAATATTTTACCCAAACATTCAAAACTGTATTTTTAAATTTGAAAATTCACAACTACAAATTAAAAGACTTAAAACTAGATAGTTGTCGAATGAAGCTTTCAAAATAATTAAAGAATATCAAATTTGATATCTTTAGACGTAAATAATTTTAGAATGTGGCATAGCAAACTGATTTCTTCTAACCAACAACTTAAATAT